>PPJW02000092.1:0-39140 GCA_003705905.2 Lipomyces sp. NRRL Y-11553 | reverse complement strand
GCGCTAGAATGAGCGATGGGAAGGCGACAACCCAGTTTATGTACTTTGCAAAGAAGATCTCCACAAATAACAGGGGTGAAGCTCGACACCGAATATCGAAAATCTCAAAATTCAAATCAAGAAAGAAGCCCAAAATTGTTAGGTTACGTTAGATTGTCGCAACATAATTTGTTGTGCCGGGTTCGTTTCGGTTTCGGACTCGGTTCGCCCCAAGCCGTAATTGGGTTGTGTGCCTGGTTCCTGACCGCTGACAGAATAAATCTTGTGCCTGGGCGGCTGGTGGATCCGCTGGCGCACCGACCAACGCAAAAGCGCACCAAAAAAAGTCCGCCAATGCAGTAACCGCATTCTTGCGTATGCATTAGTGCCGAAGCAAGCACAGCAAGCACAAACTGCAATAGATCGCAGATCAATTTTAAAATAGTTATGGCTGGCTTGCCAAATGCCCAAATTAGAACATGTTTACGGGGTCGCCGAGCAGCGTAATAAAAAAAGGGGCAGAACCAACCGATGACCCACACCAAATTAAGAAGTACTTTACTCACTCACACCGCAACCGAGAGAAACTTTGATAGGTGGGTCGTCGTGGCCGCAGGGTAGTAAGTAGGGTTCGTTTCAACAACGATATCTGCCATTATTATTTATTTTTGGAACCTGTCAACACAGGGTTCTGTTTCTTCGCGGCAGCTGGAAAATCTGGTAAATTAGACCAAGAAAAAGAGTGTAGTGGCGTCATTACCACCGCCGCATGCTAAGCTATATATAGCATTATGTGGTGGTAGCCTGATTCTGCTTGCTGGCTTGTGAAGGAAGATACCTGGTATGATACCAATATGTTTCACGGTACGATAAGCAGCAGGCTGGGGGCAAAGAGTCAGACCGGAGATGACCAAGTTTGGTATTATTTCCGGAACGGACATTTGGAACCTACATCTGTCATGGATTTGATTGCCGAGAGATGGCACTTTGACTCGTTGCATGGTCTGTCTGCACTGCCAGCGACTATTCGGTAAAATAAGTTTATGCTCAAACTGCAATCTGTTAGCCCATGATGGCCATTATTCGGACTTTTTTCTCAGGGGCAAGTGATTAGTCGATCTCATTAGTCTGTTTAGCTCCATTCTGCTGGGAATGCACCCCTTTATCGTACAGCCGTTGTGATGCAACTGAAATTTCCAACGGGCCTGGCCCTGTCCCTTTAATCTCCCAGACCAACGGCTCAATCGGCACAGGTAGACAACCCACCTGCAATGTGCATGCATCCACATATGCAGTCACGTAACTCGGTCATCTCGTCCCTTATGGTACAGTTTGTTGCTGCTCATCCATTTTCTTGGTGCCAGATGCCTGGTTTATTAAGTCTTGGCCTGCCTACCTGTCATCCCTTAAGATTCCGATATTGCGATTTTGCGTGTTAGAACCATGGATCAACAGCGGATTATCGGTATTACCTTAATTTTGAGTGTTCACACTAAGGTTTTAGTGTTTTACAAGGGCCATTGGGGCGAGTTTTTCAAACAAATAAAGCCAAACTCCGAATTGTTAGCCTTCCGGAAAAATATTTAAGGTTTTTAAATGACAGCGCCGTGTGGAGGCGCTTAACTAGGCAGCGATCGTCAATACCCAGTCAACTCTTTAGGGTTCGGATTGGGCAGTTTGGGCCGACGAGAGTAATGCCCACAGTCGGAAGAAGTGCGGTTGGCAAAAAGGAAAATGGGACCAATGTAAAGTCCAACTGGATTGCCCTCATCGGACTATGGGAATGTATATTCGGAGATTACTATGAAAGCTGGGTAAAAATTGGTGGTCAATGTTGGGCTGCGCAGTCTGATGCATTATATCCCGAATACAAAGCGAGCGATAGAGTTCTGCCGGATAACCCGGTGTTCTAAGCGAGCTTGTTTTTTACACAAGTTACAGGCGCTGCCAGACGCAAACCCCTTTCAATCACATTATAATTAATTACGCGTTTGGTGTACCTCTTTTTTTTTTTGGCTGGGGTATTTTACGTTCAGACTAACGATTTCCCACCCACCTCCCGAGGTACCGATAACAATAAATGCAACCAACCATACGGGTCAACGTAATTTTCATTGCTTTCAAGCATATTATTCAGCGTCACAACTATTTGCAAAATAAAAATAATATGATGATTTATTTTGTGAAGAAACAAAATTTTACAACTTTGTTGCTGGGATTGGTCGAGTTATTACCAAACGATCACTACTCACATCACCGCCAAAACGTGAGCCACCACACTATTTTATACCTGACGCACGTCACAAAGAATAATAATAAATAACTAGTTATGTAGCTGCATTAAACAGTTTTTGGTCTCACATCTCCGGATACATACGTCATTTTGTCTTGAATCATTTTGCGGTCCCACAATCGGACTTTGTGCAGTCCCATAACCTTTTTCTTAATATATTTTTTGAAACCACCGATTCACAACGAAATCGCCGGCTTCTTCAAGGAAAGTAAGTTGCTTGTCGGGCTTGTCTGGAATGCCGACCTCGGCTTGGTGAGGGGCCTGGGGGGAAGGTAGTGGGCGAAGAAACTAACTTTGTTGGCTGTATCCGACGTGCGCTAGTAGACGGCGCTGGACGCATGAGCTAGGTCAGATATGGACTAGCGCATCAGCATGTGGCAGACAAGTAGCATGAATGACACGTACCTCGTGCCTGCGTGATGTCGGTACCAATTTCTTGCCGGGCTTAACACACGTCAATGCGCGGCTAGAAATCGACGCATCGCAGTTTGGCCGGGCCCCGGTATACGCACACGACGAACAACCGGTTTGTTTCTGTGTGTGGCCAGTCTGAATGTCACTACGGCATACATGAGGACGCGCAATTCAGGACCGTCTACAAAAACGCCAATGACGATGATGACGATGGTCTGGACCAAAAACCGGTCTGGTTAGGGCTGTGCGTGTGCCCGATGCGAGCTGCAGGCCACACAACGAAGCTGCAGCAAGCCCCTGTGCTGTAGGTAGTAAAGTACATCCCGTCTTTTTTACCGCCGCTTCCCCATACGATCTGCCATGACTCAGCAACCATTACCAATTCAACCATACACAAAAGCAGAATAAGCAGCCGCTGCACAGCCCTATTAGATAGCCGCCCCCTACGCTAGCTCGTTTCCACTCCATTATCCTGCAACATGTCTTCTTTTTAATTTCCGCACCTGTTTGTTTCGGCCGTTTGATCGTGTCCGGTCATCAACAACGCTCTATGACGTCATCCCGCTTGGCTACTGCTACTTTTGGTCGTCGGTCTTATCCCGATGGCTTTCGGCCAGAAACAGACTTTTTTTGTCCGACCCCTTTTCCCCCCCCCCGCACAGATCACTTCATCCAATCCCGCGATCCACACCAAATTGGGACACCATTCCTTGGTACTGGTCACGTGTAACCCAATTTATAATAATCTGTCTCGGTTTGATTCCGAGTTTCCCAATCTACCAGCCCACTCAACAGGAAGCTACTTTTTTTTTTGGTTAAGGAACAATAAATCCAAACCAAACGAGTCATTTTCATTTCATTTTACTTTTTATTGCCCGCGTTTGTCTGCGTCGCCTGATGAATCAACGGTACGGCTTGTGATTGGCTCGCCACTGTTACCGCAACATATTTTAGTTGATCCAGAGATGTCGCGTCACCTACTTTTGACTTTTGACAACATGTCAATTTCCCCTAGCTTAAAATCTTACCACAGCATTCATTATCTCCTGTTACTATTGCCCCTTTTGGTTATAGTTATTCCACACCGCCGCTTCACCAACATCGCGATTAGTTGCACCCAACGTCCAAAAAATCGCCTAGTTTTTTTTTGGTTAAATTAAAATTACAGTTATTAAATATTCATCGTCATAATATTATTAGCTGTCCTGACCAAATTTGATATTAACATACACACACACATACTCGCCTGTCACATTTGTCCGTTTTATTTTAAGCTTCAAACTTTATTGTTCGACCCTGTCCTCTGTCGCTTCAAACCCGAGCGCAATCCGAGGTCCCTCCACCAAATTTGTGGTACCCTGACACACACCCAAAAGGCAGGGTAACCGTTACCCACACTCCTCGCAACAATCGGATGCGGCTGCCAAACCGAAAACTCTGTGAAATATGGAAACCAATTTAAACGAGCAAATAAAGCTTGATTTGAACTTGAAATGGTATATGAACAGTTTCACAGTTCACACTCAGTTCAGCCTTGCATCGAATTTCTTTTTTGGCTGCAGCAGGCTTAAAAGGTACCCGACCGAGGCCAGAATGTGGTTCCGAGTCCAGGGGGAGGGGCAAAGGCAACTAAAAAAAAACGGGAAATTTGACACGTGAGACGTGCATCATGCCACTTGTTACAATTTGTTGGCCCTGCTTCTGAAGACCGGAAATGGACAAGAAGGAACTCTTTTGAAGACACGGCTTCATATGATAACAGCAGGCTGTATCTTGCTTTGAGACGAACCGAATGTTTGACCGATGATGACTGAGGATAATGTCCGGAATACGTTTTAAATACACATATAGACCTAAATCAGTAGATCAAAGAAAAGACTAGGCGTCAATGCCTCCCTACTGTTGCCCATCGTGTCAAGGTACTCGACTGTAGCTATCTGACCGTTCTCAAGAACATGATCAGACGACAAGTACTTTGTTCCTCATCTTCGAAAAGGATCGTGCGCGCCAAGTCCTCCTACGCCCCGCTGCGAGATTGACACAGCCCAACACTCGTCAAGAGACATTAAAAACTTCCGTCACTTTATTGTTTAATACGACCAACAACATTCTTGCCCACCGTGGACCATCGTAAAGTATCTTAGTCCCACCGCACTATGATCGGTGCCGGCCGCTCCATAATTTCCACGATTGACGCGGTTCATAGTCAGCCCGTCAGTCATGATCAAGCGGTTCAGATGCATTAGCTCTATTCCCGATAATCACTGACTAGAATCAGCTAGCAGCAGGGCTCCACCCGATTTCTTGGCCGCAGCATGCGAGTGACCGGCTTTTGTCTGAGCCGCACAGTCAGCCAAGCCTTCTGACGTGCGGCTCGGGTCCGTTCCCACGTCGGTTGCCCCCCGCACGCCATTTCTGACCCGGATTCAAGAAAAAAGTTTATCTGCGTGACACACAAATGATCCCCACTCCACTTGACATACGCCTGAAAATCTGAATTACTTGAGAGAACGCCGAGCTTATAATTTAAATTCGCTGTCTCTCTTAGCAATAAATGGTCAGTCAGTTCCTGCCTGACCAACTAATACATTCGTTTACGTCCTGTCGCACGCATACAAATAAATAAACACGTTGCTCTCTAGAGCTATTGTCGGCACTATTCAGTGCATTTTATCCTCTATTTAACCTCGTCTGTGGCCCTGAGAACTGTGGGAGACAACGTAAGCGACTTTGCTCTAGGCAGGCGAAGTTTCGTGATCCGTCGTTTCCTGACTTCACCACCCGTTGCCTTAGAACGGTCGCCTTGAACAGGAGAGGGAGGCAACGGCAGCGCGTCGTTGGCCAAAGTCATATTTGCCATGTCCATGTCGGCACCTGCATTGCGTCCAGCATCCTCGGGCGCAGCTGGTTGTTGTACTTTCGGCTTATTTTTCGATCCTGGCTTCCGGCCCCGTCTCTTGACTGGCTTTTCTTCCCCTGCAAGTTGAGAACCTTGTGCTAGCTTTATTCGTGCCCGTTTCAGTACCTCCTCGTCAAATGTGCCATATGCTGTTGTCCGGTTGTTGTCCACTTGAGCTATGTCAGGCCCAGGTGGTTCCAAACCGGCTATGCCAGGTTTGCTCGACTCATCAGCGTCATTGACTGCTGTTAAATCTGCCCCAATTTCTTTCACTACTGCTCGCTGTTCCGGTGCAGCGGTAGACACATGATCCACCAATTCAACCGCAACCGATACCGGTGCCGCTGGTGCCACTGGTACTGGTGCTGTCGCCAACTCATTTGTTTGGGTCTGATCCGTGATTTGATCTTCTGCAACTGAGCTTTTGCGCACATTTCGTCTTTTACGCGCCGGTCCAGCCTGGATTTTCTTGGACTCTTTCCTGGCATCAGCCTTCACTAGCTCACCTTTAGCGTCCTTTAATTGACGTATAATTTTGCCCACAGATGATGTGTCTGCAGGTGGGGTTCCCACCTCCAACCCTCCATTAGTAGGCGGTAGTGACCGGGTCTCTTTAGATGATTGTGCTTCCATCACTGTATCTTCTTCACCAGGAATCTCCGTTGCCATATCTGTCCCATCTTTTCGTGGAATATCTGCATCCGCGGCTGGAAAGGTGTCTGTCGCGTCAACGCTGGGTATCGGTACAGAAGAGGTCAAGCCGTTGTTGTTGTTGTTGTTGTTGTTGTTGTTGTTTATAATCGGTTTTGCGAACAATGGGACCACCGGCGATGACGAACCAGTCGCATGTCCGGATGATGGGTGCTTTTGGGGATCGACATCGACATCCGCGTCTGAACTTATTACCGGCGGTAATGACAGTCTCGGATTCAGCTGGATATCAGACAGTCCCGAGGACCGCCGCCGCCGCCGCCGGCGGCTGCGAGCAACTAGTTTCCGTCCAAAATCGCTAGCCGTGTAGGATTCCTCGTCACCTCTGTAATTTGGCATGTCTACCTCGTCCACTTGTGTGGGCACATAAGCCGCCTGACTCTCTTCAATCACTGATTCTGGTATTTCAGGTGATGGGTCATGTACCTGTCTTCTTCTCTTAGTCATCCTCGCGCTCGAACCGGGCCGGATATATGACGAGGAGTCATTGGGAGTCAAGCTAGGCGATCTTTCCCGCCCGGAACTGTGGGATGGAGTCTCAATCCTGTTTAAGTTACTCCTGTCGTCCGGTTCCTCAGCCCGCAACAAACTGAGCGAGCGCTTGGCGGTCTCTGTCATTTCAGCTGCCGCGTTACTCAGCCAAGTTTGTGCTCCCATGTCGCCGGCGTTTTGAGGGGAGAATGGTCCGTCGTGTTGTGTTGGCTCTGTTTCGAGATTACCATCTTTGGGGAATTCTAAAGCTGCTGGTTCTCGATCGTCACTTATAGACGTGATGACGTTGACGACACTGCCGTTTGAAAAAACATATGACGCCAGATACTCCATATCAAAGTCACAATTACTATCGTCCTTCACTGATGCAATATCTAACGGTCTGTTAGTAGATTAGCCACTGCCTTGCAATGAATGTAAGCCGAGAACACTCACTGGCCGTATATCCGTCTATATCTCTCAGCAATTTCATCGCGTAGTAAAGCAATTGATATCAACGGATGTGTTAAATGCACAAATTTCCTGACTACTTCGTACCCTTCGGCCACACCATCTTCCCTCAACGGCAGCATTGTCATAGATTGTCGCATTGATTCGCGTCCATCTATGACACTATTTTCAACAGATCGTGTTCTGTCGACAGTGCCATTTGTTTGACGGAAATCTTTCGCAGACTCTTTACGCGGTCGCAGAACATACACTTGCAAGCGCAGGTGTTGAGGAAACTGTCGATCTGTTGCTGGCGTGGCACTCATCTTCAGACCGTATCCAACACGCAGTCCTGCGCGTCGCTTTTTTGACTGGCAGATAATTATGACCAATATTCTGCACAATAATAATTTTCGAAATAAAATACGTCAGATGCCCAGACGCGTCAAAAATTGTGCAGAACCTTAAAAGCTTAATTATTTGAATCCCCGTGCAGTACTTGTTTATGTGTTTACGGCATATTCAATGTGGACTGTGGCATCTTACTTTAGCGAGCGATAGCGGCGAAACAATTCCAATTCGAGAAGAGGTCGACTATAACATATACATTTTGCCAGAACTGCCTTGTTCCGTATAACGACTGGCTACCGCGATTTCTTTGAGGCTCGATATATATATTATTCCGAGGGGCTTTGGTATATAAGTATTTTACCTTGGGTTCAGCGGGAAACCTAAAATGACTGATATTACAGATCTTCTCGCATACAAATGACCACTTTTGCTGAGTCTGCCCGGGTTGCCGCGGAAGACCAGAAACGAAGAGATACACTTCAGTATTCCCAGCCAAAGATAGGCGGGCTCACAGAGTACTCCACAATTCCGTCTACAACGATTCACACGCCCGTCACCTCCTACAAATCAGTTCCGGCGTCACTGCTTTTACCTGATGGCACACCTGACTATTTGAGGTTGATTCTGACGTCGAGAGTGTATGATGTTGTGAAAGAGACTCCAGTGACGCCTGGAAATAATCTCAGTGCGAAGATTGGTGTCAATGTTCTCCTGAAGCGAGAAGATCTTCAGCCTGTGTTCAGCTTCAAATTACGTGGGGCGTACAATAAGATTGCTCAGCTTCCAGAAGAGGACCGCTGGAAAGGCGTTGTGGCGTGCTCAGCCGGTAATCACGCGCAAGGAGTTGCCTACTCTGCTAAGCATCTGGGTATTCCGGCGACTATAGTCATGCCAGTTGCCACACCTAGCATCAAGCACTCTAGTGTGGCACGTATGGGCTCTAAGGTCGTGCTCCATGGCGAGGATTTCGATTCAGCAAAAGCCGAATGTGATCGACTGCAAAAGAAGTACGGACTGACAAATATTCCACCATTTGATGATCCCTATGTCATTGCGGGGCAGGGCACGATTGGGATGGAGTTACTTCGACAGATTGACGTGCAGGCATTGGAAGCCGTGTTTATTCCTGTCGGCGGCGGTGGTTTGATTGCTGGTGTTTCTGCGTACCTAAAGCGTATCGCACCGCATGTGAAGATCATTGGCGTTGAAACATTCGATGCCGATGCTCTTTACCAGTCGCTCTTACAAAAGAGGAGGGTTGTGTTGTCGGACGTTGGGCTTTTCGCCGATGGTGCAGCAGTAAAGATTGTTGGTGAGGAAACATATAGACTGTGTGTCGCATTCGTAGACGAAGTCATAAGAGTGAACACCGATGAATTGTGTGCGGCCATGAAGGATATTTTCGAAGGTAAGTTGATTTGAGCGTACGGTATCTCATTGCTCACGTGCGTGATAGATACAAGATCCATTGTCGAGCCTACAGGCGCCCTTGCTGTGGCTGGTTTGAAGAGCTACGTTGCGGCCCATCCAAACCTCAACAGAACAGGAGTTTACTGCGCAATGCTTTCCGGCGCAAATGTGAACTTTGACCGGCTAAGGTTCGTGGCGGAGCGAGCAAGACTTGGTGAGGGTCGTGAAGTCTTCCTTATGGTGACTATCCCAGAGAAGCCAGGAAGTTTTCGCCATCTTCTGGACGTGATATTCCCACGAGCTGTTACTGAATTCTCATATCGATATTCCGGAGGTGACGATGCGTATATCTACATGTCATTCACAGTTGACAATCGGGCTATCGAAGTCCCAGCGATTCTGGATGGTCTGACTAGTAAAGGAATGAAAGGTGTTGATATAAGTGATAACGAGCTGGCAAAGACTCATGGCCGATATCTTGTCGGTGGCAGAGCCAAGGTCGAAAATGAACGCATTTATAGATTTGGTATTTTTTTTTCTCCGTAGGCGTCATTTGTGAATATCTGCTAATTACTTACATGCAGAATTTCCGGAGCGTCCTGGCGCCTTAAAAAAGTTTTTGGACGGCCTAAAAATTGGCTGGAATATTACCCTTTTCCACTATCGTAATTATGGTTCGGGTATGTGAATGAAAAATTAATATTTGGATGCAGTATCGATCTAACGTTTGGTTGCGTAGACGTCGGCCAGATCCTTGCAGCTATCTCTGTCCCGCCAGAAGAGCACTCGGACCTTCAAACCTTCCTTGAGGATCTCGGATACCCCTCGGTCGACGAAACAGACAACATTGTGTATCAAACCTTCATTCGCGCCTAGAGGTAGCGACTAGACATAGAATCCGGTTTTGATAACGCAAATAACAAGATCTGGAAAGCCAGATAGGTTAACTGCAGTCCGTATGGGAATATACGAATTGTACATAAGCTAGATGTCGAATGCCAACTTGCATAGAGGTGACAATGATGCATATTAAACATGCCGCTATAGCACAAAAATATGAAATACGCCTTTTATAATAATATCCCACCAGTATTCTTGTTTCGTGCCCAGTCCCAAATTATGTGTGTATCCGCTTTCTATTCCTTCCAATGCCTTCTCCTTCTTTCCAGCCCATGCCTCGTAGGAGTGCAAATCCAAATTCCTCCACGGGAACTGCTTCGTAATCTTGTAACGTTGGTTCATCCGGTCTTGTCAAAATGTCCAATTTGTACGCCTCCTCTTCAGACAGTTGTTCTCCTCGAGCTTCCCCTGACATACTCGTAGAAGATAGTGCTATAGGAAGGACTAAGTCCGATTTTTTTCGATCATCTTCACTGAATTCTGATATTATCTCGCGGATGGTTTCATCCTTGGTCTCATATTTGAGAGATGTCGTTGAAGATTCCACAACACTGTCCGGGTTCTTGGTCGTTGAACCCTCGTCCACCTCAATGTCAACAGTCGTATCGCCACTCGCAGACGGGTCTCGTTTCAAAACTGTCAATCCATATGTCTGCGTCTGTTGGCTCCTCTTCTCTTGCTCGTCGGCCTCCCTATTGCGCTCGGCATCAATTAATTGCCCTACCGGCTTATATATCCCCCTCCTCCTCTTCATCGTCTCCTCAATCCAATTTCGATTCTCAATAGCTGGAATAACAAGTATTTTCTTGTCTTCTTCCTTCTCGCCAGTGGCACCGTCAGCTCCAAAAACCGTTATCAACTCTTCAGGTGGGGGTGACCGCCGCCGTTTGTGACTGTGTCCCTTCAACGCCGTGCCTAATTTGTTCTCCTTTGTACCGAACGCAAACGATATCTTGCCTCCGTTTGCATTTCCAGCAGATATTGCTTCGACATTGTTATTCGTTGATGATGGGCCACCAAATGAGAATGATATCCCGGTTTTTTTGGAGGCTACTGGTTCAGGTGACGTTGACGATGAGGCTGCCGACGATTGCTTCGAATTTAGTGAGACATTGCGATCCGGTGCTGCTCTTCTAAAGCCAGACATTGCTTTTCAACTGAGGCTTATGGAAGGGAATGGATACTGCAAGCATCTCATGGGTCTTTTATTGATTTCATCGGCAATGTGGCGACTAGGCGAGTTTTATTTGGGAGGGTAACCCCTCATAGGCTTAGGGTAGAAGCGAGACTCTCTCGAGTACTTTGTTCATCGGACCCTGTTGAGCATACCAGATTCAGCTCACAATGGCCTCTGATGATGCTGCTAACGGTACAAATACCGGCACGAAGAAACGAAGAGCGGAGCAAGATTTAGTCCTTGCATCTGGTAAATATTTAGTGTGGTTGACATGATATGGAGGACAGTTGCTAAGATTGTTTGCATTCAAGGTCGAGATGACGAACCATCAGCGTCTGCAACATTCGAACAGTCGGATGACGATACTGGGCCCAGTGAAGTGCTGCCTAAAACGAATAAAAAGCGAAGAGGTATGGCTTTGGAGGGTTGTGAGTCAATTCCGGAAAAATCTAACGTATATTTTAAGTATTGAAGCACGAAAAGATATACATGAATAACATGCCGTCATTTGAACGTTATACAAAATCATTCATGCATCGAGATAATCTATGCTTTGTCAATGTCGCCACGGATACCAATTTCATTATTACAGTCTCAGTTGATGGCATTGTAAAGTTTTGGAAAAAGCGCCCAAAGGGAATAGAATTTGTTAAGCAGTATACGGCACATAACGGCACAGTCCTAGATACAGCAATTAATGTTGATGGCAAACTGTTTGCTAGCGTGGCCACTGATAACACTATTAAGGTCTTTGACGTTGTCAACTTCGATATGATAAATATTTTAAACGTGCCGTATACCCCAAATCGATTATGTTGGGTACAAAATCGGAATCAAGTTGATGCCTTCTTGGCTGTGTGAGTTTAGATTACAACCAGGATCGCAAGTACTTCAGACTAATAAATTTGCAGATCTGATAAAAACACTTCCCGGATACTGATTTATGATGGCCGAGGTGATGCGGAGCCAGTTCATGTGCTATCTGAAATTCACAAACAACCCGTCGAAGTTATGGGATTTAATCCTATATTTAATTGTGCAGTGAGCGTCGATGTGGCCGGTATGATTGAGTATTGGAGGCCAGAGGGCGACTATGAGAAACCTGGTGACGTCTTCCAATTTAAGAGCTCGACTGATTTATACGAATTCCGCAAGGTTAGTCGTCACAGTCCGAAAAAACGTTTCAAAGATGCTTAACAGCTTTTTCAATAGAATAAGTGTATTCCAACCAGTATTGAGTTTTCCCCGAACGGACGCCATTTCGTGACTATGTCGTTGCCGGATCGACAAGTGCGAATTTTTGACTATCACTCGGGGAAGCTTCACAGGAAGTATGACGAAAGTATGGCGATAGCAAACGAAATGCATCAGGTACCGTATTGGCGATCGCCTCTTTTGCATCGCAACGCAACTAATTGAATTGTCTCCTATAGTCTGGGAAAAGCTTGAGGACATTAGATGATATCGAATTTGGCAGGCGGGTTGCTGTCGAGCGCGAACTTGATCGGGACGAGGTCAGTCAGCGAGTTATGAATGCCATTTTTGATGAATCTGGAAATTTTGTACTATATGCGACTTATTTGGGGATAAAAGGTACGTATTTCAGAACTGGTTGCCCCGTCGCCCATCAACTCAGCATTGACGGACAAATAGCTGTAAATATTGTGACCAACAAATGTGTACGATTATTTGGATCCGAAGAGAATGTTCGATTTTTGAATCTTGCAATGTATCAAGGAGCACCGAATCGGAAGGAGGTTCTCACTCTTGAAATGGCGACTTCCGAAAATGCTCTCGTTTCCGAGTCACGGATAGCTGACCCTACCTTGATATCCACCGCAATTTCCAAGAAGCGATTCTATCTTTTCACAAATTATGGAGGAGACTTGTATGTGCTTTTGGTTACGTGACCAGTCTGGTATTAATATTAGATAGCTCGTCAATCAAATCCGACCGTGATGTATTCAATGAAAAGCTCACCAAAGACAACAAGGGGCAGGGTCCTTCTGCCGAGAGACCGGCGGAGTCTAGCAACGGTGTCACATTGCATACAACGCTGGGTGACATCCAAATCCGCTTGTACCCCGAACATGCTCCTTTAGCAGTCGAGAATTTTGTTACCCTGTGTAAGCGCGGATATTATGATTCTACAATTTTTCACCGCGTCATTAAGAAGTTCATGGTTCAGGGTGGCGATCCTTTAGGTGATGGTACTGGTGGTGAAAGCATGTGGGGAAAGGAGTTTAAAGATGAGATCTCAGTTTTGAGGCACGATCGACCATACACTGTCAGTATGGCAAACGCCGGACCAAACACTAACGGGTCTCAATTTTTTATAACTACAGAAAAAACTGTAAGTTAATATTTGACTACAAGTCACTCGTGCGTCTAACGACATTTAGCCTTGGCTTGACAACAAGCACACTATATTTGGGAGAGTCGTCATTGGTATGGATGTAGTCAAAGCGATAGAGAATTTAAAGACCGATAAGTATGACAAGCCGGAAGACCCTCCATCAATCATGTCAACGACCGTGTTATAGATTTGTTTGTGGCACCTCTGTATAGCAGATGAAAGTTGATATATTACAATTAGTGTTTTCTATGCAGTTTTCCCAATAACTCCGGTGACTATGCTAAAATAATCTTTACATGCTGAAAAGTGCCCGAAAGCCCGAACTGTAGCGTTTCTTCTTTTCCTTTTCTTGTTTGGTTACGCCGCTTGCTCGTCTATTGGCCGGAATGCCACTCTCGTCGTCACTCTTGTCGTCATCGCCATCACTGCTACTCCCACTGTTATCACTATCACTACTCTCGTCCGTATCAGAACCAGAATCTGGAGGGGCAGTCTTCGTTTGAACTCGTTTTTGATCATTGGCAATCTGAGTCTGAATAGCGCGAATGCCGGTCGTACTTTCTCTCACCTCGGGAACCCCAAGCTTAGCGAGTTCACTTAGCGATCGGAATGACGGAACTCGCTTTTCCAGTAATGGTGCTTTGACAATGCCTGCCAGTGATACCGGCCTGTCCGGAGATATTGGTGGACGATTTGCAGCTGCTTGTAAACCAGTAGCCGTCGGTGTCCGATTTTGTAGGTTATGAGCTTCCGACTTTGTGCTGTCAGCGGCGTCTTGTTCGGAATCGCTGCTAATAGTACTTTCAGTGCCTTCTGTGTCCGACGCGTCGCTGCCTGATTCATTCGTTTCTTCTCCATCAACCACGCTGTCGTTCTGTAAATAATCGCCTTCTTTTGCTTTGAGATATTTGTCGTGACTAGATTCATGTGAGATGTCCGCTGATTCAGACTTCTTCGGAACCCTCGAATCAATATCGCCGTTCGTTGCGTCTTCGCCCTCGCGGTGTTCTGACTTATTGCCATCATCGTCACCACTTGTTTCCGGCATAACCAGCGCATCAGTTTTTGTTGGTGTGACATGTGTCCCGCCAGCGAGGGTCGTTCCATTTGACATCGACTGCGAACCACTCGAGGGTGACGAGATTTTCATTGGTACTCGAGGTACATCCTCCTCCTCGACCACTGTAGCTGGTCCCAACTCCGCAGCCATCTTCACTGTCTTCGGAGACTTCTGCTCCACCCCATTTACTGGTGACTTTTTAGCTAAATTCTGCCGTTTACGCTTAGCTGTAGTCAAAGTAGAAACAACCTCGCTTTTTAGAGCCGGTGAAAGTCCAGATACAGCTCCATTCAATGCCACTTCAGTAGTTAATTTCGCTGGCTCCATCTCCTGATGAACAGTCGCTGCAGTTGCAGGCGCAGGGATCTCTGCCCAAGGTTCCACACGCTTTGTAGGCGTCCTTTGAACGTCCGGAGCTATGGGTTGAGGTAACATACTACCTCCGGAGGTTGTCCCCAGATTGGGCTTTCTCTCTGTCAGTTTCCCTCTACCTTGAAACTTTACAGCGTTCCGAGTTGGGCTTGGTTGGCTGTCCTCTGCACCGCTGACAAGTTGTCCTTGACTGTCCATAACCATTAGTTCCGGCGACGACGACCTTTGACGATCATCGATACGCAGACGTTTAGTTTTGCGCTCTTCGGGCGAGGCGCTTATTCTCGACGACGCTGACGAAACATTTCTTAGCTGCTCTGGTGATTTTGACGGCGACTTTAGTACAACATCAGTTAATGGCGGAATTGACCGCAAATTCTTCGGCGTTTTCGTTGAAGCAGCTAGTGGCGAGGCGCTTTCCAGGGAATTATTTGTAAAAACTCGGACAATACCTCCGTCGCTGAAAATCTGTGCGACCGAATAATCATCGTCGAGGTCACATTCGTGCTCATCGCGGATTGACTCGATATCCAGCGATCTAGTGACTGGGTTAACAAACGCGACACCATGCAAAGCTTCCGTTTAACATCGTGCGAACTGCGACATACTGATGATAGATTCGTTCATATCGGCTCACAAGCTCATCTTTCAGCTTCCGTATGCTTGTTGATGGGTTCGTAATGTGAATAAACTTTTTTCCAGATGATCCATAATTTGTAAGCGGTGAGCCTGTTAATAGAGCTGATGTTGTAGGTTGGAACACCGTAGGATTATCAAATGACCAAAGGTATCCGCCAGCTCCGTTATGGCCGACGTGGACCTGTAATCTTACGAGCTGCCCTGAGGTATTTGTCATTGGCTGATATATTCAGCTATGAGTTCAACACGCAGATTTATTTTATCACCGTGGGCATGAATGAAGGTAGCAAATTTCGTTGTAAACCCTGTTTGGGAGTGATCGGTTTACCCGCTCTCATATGTCACACCGCTATACAGACACCACTTGTAACTCATCGCAGTGTACTTCCATCAATATTCTATCAACATTTCGGATAAGACACCGTAGTATCATGGCTCCGCGTTCCAAGAAAAGCAAGGTAGCAACAGAACCAGCAGAATCACCAACCGCAAGTAAGGCCGATGCAGTTGAAGTCATCAATCCCTCTGAAAGCGCAGATATGAATTCCAAATCTAAGGAAAGACAAGAAAAATTCAAGCAGTTAAGGGTGCGACTAGTGAGTATAATCAATTTGCAGTAGCCTGAGGTGGTAGCTGATGAAAGGAATAGAATCGGTCAGCAGCAGAGAACAAGCAGGAGATGTTTGCTGAGTTTCGGCGGCAAAAGACTGATCCGGCAGCCGTGGCAAGGTTAGAGCGGAAACAGGCCGATGCTGAGTTTGAGCTTGCCAAAGAAGAGGCTAAAGACGAGGGAGAGGATTTTGAGAGGAAAAGGGCATGGGACTGGACCATTGAAGAGTCTGAGAATTGGGACGAACGTATAGAGCGAAAGAAGAAGGCGAAAGAGAGCGTTCAGTTTGCTGGTGAGTTTGATGGAATATAGGGGCAGAATGGAGGACAGACATTGATTGATTATTTGACAGACTATGCGCAGTCTGCAGAGCGAGCATACGAAAGAGAGTTGCGGAATTTCAAACCCGACTTGGAGGCGTACAATCTGCAAAAGAAAATGGCACTACAAAAGTCCGGACAGTTGATAAAATCGGATGATGGGCAATTAATTACACTCGACGGCGAGAATTCATTTTATGGAGATATCAATTCCTTGGATTTTACGGATAACAAGCCACCCAAAGAAGCTATCGATCGTTTAGCAACTAGTATTCGGAAGGCGTAAGTTAAGAATTCAAGAAGAAACAAGGCCGACGCTGACTCTTGTTTCCAGTGATGAGCAACGTATAAGAAAAAGTCGCCGTACTGTCGACGACGGCGGTGACTTTATGTCTAGTATGTACCGTCTGTGTGCGGTTCAAATTGTTAACCTATACTTACAATTTGTTTAGTCAACGACAAAAATAGGAAGTTCAACGCTAAGCTATCGAGATACTATGATAAGGTAAAGTATTTCTCCTGTTCAGTGTTTGTGGGTAAGTTGACTGACATCGGCACAGTACACGAAGGAAATTCGGGACTCGTTTGAGAGAGGCACAGCTATGTAGTATATTTTCGGAGTTATTGTACAAGTACCACATTGGTTGGTTTGGCAAGTGCATGTTCTCCCTGTGTACATTATGGAACACTAATAACAAAATACGGCGTTACGTGGTTTTCGAGGCTTCCGTTGCCAGCTTTATCAAACTCTCACGATCAACAACACCCGAGACATTCTTGTCCTCCAACGCTTGAACTGCAGCAGCAGCAACAACGGACGTAGTTATTGGCTTCAAGGCCTTGTAAGATATGAGGGGCGCGTTTCCCCCCAACAGGCTATTTACCGAGCCAACTGCTTTCAAACCTAGGGCCATATACATCGACATTGGTCGCGAAGGATCAAACATAAAGCCTGGGCTCTGATTAGCAGTGTGCGATACAATCGGAGGAACGGGGTCGCGTTAACAGTACCTGGTCGCAAAAATATTGCCCTTAATGAAGGCATCTGTCCAATAGCCATTTCTGCTTGCTCTTTAGTTTTAAAGTATGCCTGCGGGATTACTGGGAATCCCCCAGCCGCAGAAATATATACGAATGGTTTCACGCTGTCGGATTTGGATGCCTCATTGGCCACCTTGATAGCTGCAGGGATCGGTCAGCTTCTGCAACCACCTGTATTAATCAGGACCACATACCTAAATCCCTGTTCATATTCTCGTATGTTACTTGGTCTTCTATGCTGTGCTTTAATGGATTTCTGTTCCATTTCTGAATCACCCTACTGGCACCTTCCAACGGATTAGAGCTCGAGACAAAAGTCTTGTAGTAGTTTGACTCCAGTAATATTCCTAAACTATACACCACCGCATCTGCCGAATCGACCAAAGGCCGTATATCAGACGAAGAAGCTTGCATGATGTCGAATCTCTCAAATTTCACCTTTTCCGCCCATGAAGGAATTGGTCCTTTGAATGCACCTGCTCCTGACCGACTATATTGGGTAGGCGTCAGTACTGATTTTTTGGCTGACGAAACGACTCATACAATACCTTAATGAGGTCACCTGCCATCCATGAGCAACCGCATTCTCGCATATCTTACGGCCTATTGAATCGCAACTGTCAATATTCTAGATCTCGAGGCGGGCGAGTTTGTAATCCCGCGATTAAAGGCTCACCTAAGAAACCTGTTCCACCACACACCAGAAGTCGTTTTATAGACGTCATCGAGAGGATATATAGCGAAAAACACAATATCGGTTTAGCGTTATTTCCAAGAATGAGAGACGGCCAACATGGATCTTCGTATCGAGAGCACTAACCAATGATCCAGTAGCGAGGCGGGCTGAATATGACGCTCACATTCATCCATGTCTCAAATTGAGTTTTGAAATTCCACTAGTGTGTAGCTTATTTGTTAGACGATGCCAAATAATTTTTAATATAAAAAACGTTATCACCCGGCATTCCCTATGTTTAACTTCCGCGTGCGTTGAGTTATTGCTCCTTGATGGTTCGCCGAAAAAAGTGATTCCTAAAGCGTTTGAAAAAATATATATCTCCAGCTACACCAGTGGCTCCCGTCCACCAGCAGTACGATAGCCGTCGGGACGCAATATACCGAGACACGGGTATATTGGAAGTGGTCCTCTGGCGTTAGAGCAGTACTCTATGCGACACAGAGTTGTTTTCAGCTGCATCCACGATTGTGGATCTGCTTGGTTGCCCGCAGCACGAGCACGACGTGGGCTAGCAACGGAGACAAAGAAACGTCGGAAATATGCGCTAAATGGATTTATTGGCAAAGTGCTTAGCCAGCGGAGTGACTGTGACGTAGAAGAGGAAAGAATTCGCGGTACGCAGTGAATTGCGCATTTCAAAGATTTGCAGACCAATTTTCTGACCGGTTTAATTCGTTAGCTTCATACAATTCGGCGCTGGGACAATTTCTTCTTCCAATCTCCGACGTTCCTTCTCTTCCGAAGAAGTATTTTAATCAACATCCATTTTATATTCCCGATGACGTTGGGCGGCTGACAGGACTGCTGGCGCCAACTAACGACGCCCTCGAAGCTAGATATAAGTCTCGTGACATAGATTCTCCAAATAATGTTGTTTTGAATTATACGAGCCGGGGTGACTTTGAAACGACAAGGAAGGAAAAGCTATCTCTTTTTCTTGCTTATAAACCAGCGATCGACCCGAATTCGCTCAGCCCACAGAAGATATTGGTGCGTTGATGATTTGGAAAATAGTGGTATCACCTATTTAGTACTAACAGGTAGTGACTAGCGGCTGAAGGAAGTGCTGAAGCTGATGTTAGCGTCCGAGAGCAAGGATACACGACGAGTGTTATGGGGCGAGGCTATTAGAGATCTGGAAACAAACGCGGAGAGAAACGCAGCCTTGTGTCTATCTATGTCCGAACTCGTCGAGCCCGCGTCACGAAGCCTATTAGACGACTGGGAGAAGATTGAATTTATTTACACTGACAGTTGGAATCGACAGAAATCTCCTGTAAATGAAGGCGTGGAACTCTTCTATCACTTGTGCAGACACGTGTCCACAAGATTTGCCATAAGCCAGCATTCTACGACAGTGGATAATGAAGCGGCACAGGTATTGGAAAAGGGTATGCAAATCTTGAAGTCGCGGCAGTTTGGAAGGATATTTGTGTCTGGAGGCTAACATTTAGTTTAGCCGCGCGCAGTGTAGTCAGTTCATATCATCTGGATGGTCTACCTGAGTCTTGCGTGGAACCCTATATCAAGGCATTATTAGTGGTTGGAAATCTGAACGGACCGCTAAGCATGATTCTGAACTCTCGTATTGCCGGTTTCTCCCCAGATCCAGCTTTGATCATTGACTTCCTCGTGGAGCTATGCCATGAAGGTGATGCCATCTTGGAGTCTGACCAGCCATTAACAGCCATCGATGACTTTGTTGAGCATCACCTGGGTCTTTTCCGGCCATACTTTATTTCTAGACGAAATCCGCCAATGGGGATGTCATTCCTTCTGGAGCGGTCTGTAAAGACTCTGGATGAGGTATATAGTGTCTTCAATCTCTGCTTAAGATCGCACTACAAGGAACGTTGTCTGAGAGCCAACGAACGACTCTTCCTGAAGAAAATATACGATACGTGCCGGGATGATATATACTTGGGTACCGAAACCCAACGGCTAAATGTGGCGAAAGCGAACATTATGTTCATGTTGTCGAAGTTGACAGAGGAGCTTGGCCAAGTTAGCTCACAAACTCAAGACCTATATGAAAAGCTGGTCGCCACATGTGATGAACAATTAGCCGAGCGACGTATCGCCAGATCCAGTCTACCATAATATTAGTACCCGCAAGAGTTATGGAAAGGACAAGAGCTATCTGTACATATATTGTATTGCATTGTATATTACACAAAGCCCGAGACATAGGGCATTTATTGTAACTTTCTATATCTATCAGTACATAGTTATATCATGACCGGCTCCAATCTCGATCGCGAATGGCGGAGTCACGACCAGGCGGGTTTTGGTCTATCGGCTCCACTTCGGGTTCTTGTGGTGGTAGAGGAGGGAGGGGCGGTGGCAGAGTAGTGTATGTCCGGCGACGAAATTTGAAATATATTACGACCATTAAGAGGAAAATAAGAAGTGATAGGAATATAATAATCTTACACTTCTGTGTGCGCTGTTGATAATGAGCGGCCTGGAATCATGTCAGAACATATTTCCTTATTACATGTATGTATCACGTACCTGTCGAAGCTCAGTATCAGCAGCCTTGACGTGAACTTTCATGTTTTCAATATTGTAGTCGATTCGATCCAGTAATGTACCTTGGTCTATGACCATTGTCTGTAGCTCCTTGAATATATCCGCCAGTTCGATGATTCCTTGTGCAATTTGTGTAATCTCAGCTTCACGCTGGCGTATAACAGTATCATTGGAAGATTCAACAACTCTTGCAGACTGCTGTATTTGGGATTGAGAAAATGATACGTCCAGATCATCTTCCGGATATGTAGTAGAAGTGACTAACGGCAGCGAAGCGGCTCTGTTTCCGCGCAACGTCTTCAAATAGGCAGACTGCTTCTTTCTGAACAGAGTGCTGACTTCTTGGACTTTTGTTGCCAGCGAAATCTGCATATTTCTGCTCATATTTATTTGCATTGAAGTAGGGTTTGAATGCTGCAGGATCGTTTCTAATGATTTGACTAGTCGTTGGCATTCATGGAAATGCTGTATCAGACCAATACCAATTAGCAACATAACTGCGACCACTAACTAACTGCACCATACCTCGGTGATCTCTGTTGTCAGATGCTCAATCACGCTTTCCTGCTCTGACCGATCGTCGAACCCTGGTAGAACATGTTCTTGATGGAGTTTGTCCAGTCTCTCACTTTTCTGCTTGATCAGATCAAGGATTTGATTAACCTCATCGCTGGCGTCCGTCCATGACGGAGGAAGAATATCCATCTCAATCGCAACATCTTCCCCGCTACCGCCAACATTTGCAGCATCGCTCAGCAGCGGATTTCTGTCGTCGTCTCTGGTACTCCCGGGGGGAGGGGTGCCACGGGTGGCAGCTTCTGAGGTCGCGTACGCATAGGCCGAAGCGCTGGTGGAGAATGGATGGCGCGCATACGACTGACGGTATGAATAGTACAGGTTGGTCCGATCGCGGAACATACTGCGACCAGCGGCAGAAAGTCAACCTACCACACAGGTCTGTCCAGTGAAAGTACGGCAGCCTTAAAGCGATGCGTAGGATAGTACAGTATCCCCATGTCTGTATATTTGATGCAGCGCCGCAGAGGCTCACCCTCAGCACCCTCAAACACCTATACGGTTAGGGCTCTATTCGCAGGAACACAGCTAACAGGTTGTTAAGCAACTCTGATAAGTTTCTAGAACCTCTCTTCCCCGCGTCGCTCTGCCCCCAACCTCCAACCGAACCTCCACCAATGTGGAAAAAGTGAGGCGTTAATCGAATACGAGCGACGATAACATCGGATCTACTGTAATTCCAATTTATTACTCGGATCAATATGGTTGTCGACTATTCAAAGTGGGATAAGCTCGAACTATCCGATGATTCGGACATTGAAGGTCAATACTATGCAAAACTTGATCTGGCTTACTTTGCGCTAACTTGTTTAATTCCAGTTCATCCGAATGTCGACAAGAAATCATTTATCCGGTGGAAGCAGCGCGACATTCACGAGAAGCGAGATGAACGGCACCACGAGATCGAAATTCTCAAAAACGAGAATCAAATGAACAGCAACCTGCTCTCGCGAATTCAAAAGCTGTTGGGATTTTTGAAATCACTTCCCGAGGAATCTAGCGATAGGAGAGATGCGATTGATGCGATATTGAAGGACGCGTATACCGCAAGTCCTAGTGGTCAAGTAGACGACAAGCCCATTAATGGTCCATCGTATGAGGACATGATGAAGTCTCTGGTGGAGCAGGTCGAGGATGAGGCATCGAAGTCTAAAGACGTGACTTATCGCCAGGCACTGATGGACACCTTCGAAGCGCATTACAAGAAGCTGTCAGAACTACAAGATAACTGTGTCAAAAAGCTCACGGAATTGCAGAACGAAGACGCCAAACACATCACTTCCGAAGATATCCATATTGGGTTTGACAGTACTCGGGTCGCAAAAGCAAAGAGTCCCGAACCAGCGCTTGCAACGTCTCATAAAGGCAAGGGCAAAAAAGTTCAAGAGATTGAGGTCCTGAACAAGCCGTCGGTGTCGTCATCTGAAAATGAGCAACCTCGGGATTCGGATGATGGAAATGTGGCAGATGATGAGAATGAAGAAGACGAAGATGAGGAATACAAAATATCCTCAATAGCACAGGAGTTTGCTGCTATTAAAATGGGTGACTACCCAAAGTGTTTGGAGTTTATTGGCAAGCATCCCAGTATTGTTTCCGAGGATGAGGCAGATGCAATCTTATTCGAGGCATTCGGAAAAGAAATGGCCGCCAAGCATGCTGCCGCAAAGCGTTATGTCCACAATGCTCTCCTTCTGCAGTACAGTGCGCGTCTAGGGCATGATGGTGTTACCGTGTTCTTCCGCAAGATCATGACACCAGGACATCAGTCACTAAGTGCATTTATGCAAGACGTGGATTTCACGTATAATCACATCAAGGAGCGCTCAAAGATCCTATTGGAAGAGCAGAAAAACAAAACAGAGGAGGTGGAAGAGATCGTAAACTTGGAAGAGCTAAGTGAAAAGGAACTGGCCGAATTGGGCCTCACCAAAGAAGATGTTGAAAGATTCAAATCGGAGCAAATGGAACGAGATGCAGAAGAGTCTTCGGAATTCGGGAATAGTCAATGATATTTTCGGAATCAGTTGTTCGACGAAGAATTGTGATCTCGTTCATTTGTATATATTACCGATGACTGTCGTGTTAAACGTCTGGCACACTTAACTAACAAACTAAATCATAATAATGACAATGATTGTATCATAATAATCGACTCATTTGCACACAAATTCAAAGTATCTTATCGTATTAGATATCAAAATACAACTTCGCGATCATCATACTCTACATAACCAAAATTTACTTGGACAGCTACATTGAATGTTAGACATAGTCAGGTTATTAAGCATGCGAGCAAACCAAACATACCATAAGCTGGACAAACTCGTTGTAATCAATGCGACCATCGTTATCTGATCACAGTTAGCACCCGACCACTAATAAGGACATAGAACGAATAAAGAATACTCATACTTGTGTCAGCTTCTTTTATCATAAGGTCGACTTCCTCGTCAGTCAGACGCTCGCCAATGGATGTCATAACGTGTCTTAGCTCAGTGGCCGAGATATATCCATTGTTGTCGCGATCAAAGACTCTAAAAGCCTCTTTGATCTCCTCTTCTGAATCGGTGTCCTTCATTTTGCGAGCCATCATAGTCAGGAATTCTGCAATGACGCGTCAGCCGCAGGGAGAAAATTGCATATATGTCTATATATAAGATATAGTCATAGAATTATAACTCCACATACCAGGAAAATCAATGGTTCCATCGTTGTCGACGTCAACCTCATTAATCATATCGGCTAGTTCCGCCTCAGAAGGGTTCTGTCCTAGACTTCGCATAACGGTCCCTAGCTCCTTCGTAGTGATTTGACCTTTACTAAAGTTAGAAATAAAGTCGACATGAATCCCCCCCAAAGGTAGTATATCGCATGACTCGTATTGCGACCAGATGTAGCCAGTGAATCCTTACCATCGTTGTTCTTGTCAAATAAAGAAAACGCTTCCTTAAACTCGTTGATTTGCTCCTCGGTAAGTTGATCAGCCTCCAGAAAAGTTAGATAAAGTCATCCGCAGTAGTGAATTGGTGGCAGAAACTAGAACCAGAAATATAAATACGAACCATTGTAAGTAGATAAGAACGTATCTGAAAATTAAAACTTGGAAGCTTGAGAATGCGATACTACTTATTATAGGGTAGATGAAATACGCGCGTACAAAAGCAGTGGGGTCAAATTTGGTGGTAATAATAGTCGAGTTAAGCACCGCCGCAGCCCTCAACCCGCCACAAGAACCAGCCACACGTCTCACCAAAGTAATTTCTCGGGGACTAATTTTTTGACCTGTCAGCCGAGATCGCCTTATCAACTTTCGGCAACATCCAAAGTAGCAGTAGCAACACGTCCTAGTCAAGCGCAATTGACACTCCACGCCAGCCAAACGATCCCGCCGTCCTGGCATATACTGCGATTTGTTGGCCGGCCCCCTCCCGAGCGGTGCTGTTGGATACTAGTGCTATGAGATGCGAGGACAGCAATATTTGTCGATGGCGGCGTCATTCCCGCGCGTGTCCGGCGCTTTGGCGAGAGCTAGAAGCGTTCAGCAGCCTGCTACACTATATCAATCTCGGTATGGGAAGATTCTAGCGCGAAGCGGGTGTGTTCCTGAGAGATTTCGTGCGATAATCCCGGCGCACAGATTAGTTATTCCACATTGTCACGCATTTCATTCGCTCCCAGCTACACGAAAAGAAGACTCTAGGAAGGAAGTATCTAACCGCGACCAAGCAGAGAACGGTCGTGAAATCGATGAGGATGGATTTGTGTTATCGGAGAAGGCTGCAAAGGCCGCACAAGTGGACTTATCAGCCAAGCTCACAACACGACAAGCTCCTCCGAAATCAGCTGGTCTCGATGACATAATAAGGCTGTTTAAGCTGGCCAAGAAAGAAGCATGGCCACTGACTGGTGCGATTACACGTATTTATGTTCATTGCGGACTGTTCCCTAACGGAATTGAATGTTTAGGCGCGTTTGTTCTTTTGTGCTTGACTTCTGGTGTTACCTTGGCCGTCCCGTATGTCAGCTGTACGATTATGATTGATCGTTACTGTCATTAACACTAAGTTTTTAGTTTCTCTATCGGAAAGATTCTCGACATCGCAACAAACAGCTCGCTGGACAGTACAATTTTTGGTATGAACCTGACGCAGTTTTACGGCGCTCTCGCTGTCGTTTTTATACTTGGATGCACGGCAAATTTCGGCCGAGTGGCGATATTACGAATAGTCGGAGAAAGACTTGTATCAAGACTGAGAGCACAACTATACAGACAAACGATCACTCAAGGTATGCCCTGGCTCCTACAGGTGTATTTCGGAACATAATCTAATTCGTAAAGATGCTGAGTTTTTCGACGCAAACCGTGTTGGTGACTTGATATCCCGCTTGTCAAGTGATGCAAATATTGTTGCCAAGTCACTGACACAGAATGTATCCGACGGTTTAAGAGCCGTTGTTTCCGGGGTCGCTGGCCTGACCATGATGGCTTATGTCAGTGTTAAGCTTACGGTAAGTCTATGACAAATTGCGAACCGTTAACTGTCTGACAGTCAACAGGGTGTTATGATGATTATTGTCCCACCAGTAGCTATATTCGCATTCATTTATGGCCGGCGTATCCGGAATATTGCTAGAGAGACACAGCAAGCTTTAGGCTCTGCAACAAAGGTTGCCGAAGAGCGTCTAAGTAATGTGAAGACCGCGCAGGCGTTTTCCGGTGAAATACAAGAGGTGCACAGATATAATGAGCAAATAAGGGAAATTTTCAATTTAGGAAGGCGGGAAGCATTGTATAGTGCGACTTTTTTTAGTTTGGTGAGTTGCCATAGTGACTGTGTGTAAGCCCAATGACTAACAATGTACGACAGACTCGATTCTCTGGAAACTTAGCAATCCTTTTAATCCTTGCGGCAGGATCACAGATGGTTACCTCGGGTGCAATATCAATCGGTGAGCTGTCCTCCTTCATGATGTATGCGGCGTACACTGGAGGTTCTATGTTCGGTCTTTCTTCGTTCTACGCCGAGTTGATGAAAGGGGTGGGAGCTGCGAGTAGACTCTTTGAACTCGAAGATCGCAAACCCAAAATTAAGACAACTGTTGGCAAGCCAGTTCCAGACAATGGCAGAGGAGTTATTGAATACAAGGATATTACCTTCGCTTATCCAACTCGACCGGCGGTAAATATTTTCGATGGGTTGTCATTCAAAGTTCAACCGGGGAAGAACGTTTGTATCGTCGGACCATCCGGAGGCGGCAAAAGCACGATTAGTAAGTGTGTCGTGCGTTGCATCTGCTAGTCAGACTGTTAACATTGGTCAGGCCAATTGCTTCTTCGATTTTATGATCCATTGAAGGGACAAATCACAATCAATGGCGAAGATATCCGATCATTTAACCTTAAATCTCTGCGGAGGACGATTGTAAGTAACTGGAGAGAAATATTTTCGGCAGTAGTACTTATTGAGCGTTAAGGGAACCGTATCTCAAGAGCCCGTGCTGTTCTCAGGCTCCATCGCTGAAAATATAGCATATGGAAAGCCTCATGCGACGCGGGCGGAGATCATCGCTGCTGCTCGCAAGGCCAACTGCGATTTTATTCAAGGTATGCATTTGTAAATGTTTCTGGCATGCTAAATATATTGACTCGGTTGTCGTAGATTTTCCAGATGGGCTTGATACCCAAGTGGGGTCAAGAGGCGCGCAACTTAGTGGAGGACAGAAGCAGAGGATCGCTATAGCGCGTGCGCTAATCCGAGATCCAGCAATTCTCATCTTGGACGAAGCTACGTCGGCACTTGATGCGGAGTCAGAAACTGCAGTCAATGAGGCTCTAGTCAGACTGATGAGGAGCAATACAACCACTATTTCTATTGCGCACAGACTTTCGACGATCATGAAAAGTGACTACATTATATGTCTTAACGGGTCGGGCCAAGTTGCTGAGCAGGGGACTTTCAAAGAACTTAGTTCGAATCCGAATTCATTCTTCTCAAAGCTTCTTTTGGATAGTCATTATGATCTAAACAACTCAGAATCTGGCCGAGACGATCCGAAGGATGTGAAACAAGCTGAAGAGCTGTTGAACGAACAGCTTTTGGAAGACTTAGAGGACGAGGCTCGGGAAGAAGAAAAGATAAATGAAAGGGAGGAAAAACCATTCAGCCTATAGGGCCATAGGCGATGTTGTCAAGCTAGTGTACATATATTTTAGGCATATAGAACGGGGTCATGCTGGCCCTTCGTATGGCTTGCTTTTGGATTGATTGAGTTGTAATAATTGTGATATGGCTTTATCCACAAAGGCACCGTGCACTTCGAAAATCTCACATTCTAAATACACTTAATTGTGACCATAAACTTACACCGTGGCATAACGCCCATCCAATCTACAATATCAGTAGCCCTTGGCGCCTGGTGCATTGGGGTCGTCCTTGAGCGACAGCAAGAGTTCTCTAAATCGTGACTTATCAACAGCAGATGTCCGTGCATGCTTTTCAGATATGTCCAAAAGCTTGACGATGCGCTCCCACGTAGTTCCCCCCGCGACTGAACTTTCGCGTGACTCAACAAATTCCTGCTCTTCGGCTCTAACGACAGTGTTAGCATGTAACCGTGTCTCTCACGACAGCTACTCACCTAGTTTGAGCAATTGCCTTATCCTTCTTGTCATTGTAGTTCTCGTAAAAATCATCAATAGCCTGTTTCGCGGCTTCTCGAGTTTCGCGCTTCCTAGCCTCACTCTGCTGATCTCGTCGCTGGATGGCCAATTCCCTACGTTCTCTCCATTCCCTATGAAAATCGTTAATTGAGGTTATCAATAATGAAATGATTCTGATCATACTTAATAGCCTCTGGCTCAATCTCAACTTCCTCTTGGGATTCTGCAGGGACAGCTGGAGTCTAGAGAAATGTTAACATCATTATACAAATCCCGCATTCAATCAATGGCCCGGCATACATCGAAACTCTCAGGATGCTGTATCGAGTAATTGTTTAAATGATTTCCAGTAGCATCGATGGATACATGGTCGCTCTCGCCGTTCAGTAGGTCCACTTCACCTGCGAGCGCTGTAGCATCAGCATCGCCTAATACTGCTCTCTCGCGGGCTATGAAATCCTCCTCGTTATCCGGCACACCAAAGTCGACGGCATCTCCGGAGGCATCTCGCGCCTCAATCTGACCCTGGTCAATTTCCTCAAGCGATGGGAAATATGACATTGTGATTTCTGTGGACGATTGTTTGAATAAGCTGTTATATATATGGAATAACCAATCTACATCAGCATTCTGGTGGTTGCCCGAACCAGGTGTGGCGCATTGACGGTAGATGTGGCGCCGCAGCAGTTGAAGAGCTGAATTGTAATGCGTGACGAAATGATGTCAACGACTCATACCTAACATGTCACAAGACCTCTGGATTTCCGACTAAAGGCAAATGGAGATATAGACATTGGATTATCGTCGTGCTAATCAATTGAAAGTTTTTGATACTGAAAGAAGGCCAGGGAGGATGTCGTATTCAGAGGACGTAGTCACCAGTAAGCTATCGAGCGTCAACGAGACGCAGGAAGCTATAGTCAACATTGCCCAGTGGGTAAGGCTGCCCCTTAACCATTCATGTATGCTATTGTAATTGCTTCTAACTTATCCCTGAAGGTACTGTTTCATCGCAGATATGCGGATCAAACTGTAAAAACTTGGGCAAAGGCACTGAATGATGGTAAGTTTGGCGATTTATCGTAAGATAATTGATGATCTAACGTCACTCGTCGATATAGCACCTGCTCATAGAAAACTTGGTCTCGTGTATTTAGCGAATGAAGTGGTACAGCAATCTCGTGCCCGAAAGAGAGAAGAGTTCTTGAAAGCTTTCTCGCCGGTATGCTATGTGTCTAGCTATGCGCTCTTCGATACTGTGACTAATCCAAATTACAGGCGATTGCCGAAGCTCTAGAAAATGCATATCGACAATGTAGCCCAGATTTACAGGGAAAAATTCGTCGAGTCGTTGACGTATGGAGGCAGAGGACTGTTTTTACGGATGAAGTGTTGAAAGATATAGATACCCGACTGGATGGTAGATCTCAATCACTCCTATCTTTGCGCCGCCAATATGCTGACAAGTTATGCAGATGCAGATAAAAAGAAGCCTAAACAGAGCAGTGGAGGGCGCCGGATTGGTCAAGGAATGTCTTTTAGTCTCGGAATGCCGTTAGAGTTGTCGAAGCTGGCTACGGCCCATAACGATGTCCACGCTAAAGTAAATACGCTGGGTGAAGCAGTAACCAGTGCGAACAAATTCTACTCGGCAGTTACGGAGGCTGATGCACTGCCAGCTCCTATGGAATACGCAGCACAAATAGAGAAAGCTTTGACGTCAGTCAATGCCGCGTTGAAAGCTTCAGACGAAATGCTCAAGTCAAGGCACGAATTAATTCGACAGTTGGAAACATTGCTATCGGTCAACCAAGCGGCGTTGGAGAGTGAGACGCTCCAACATGCCGAAATTGAGGGGAAGAAACAGAAAGCTCTAGATCTCCAGAAAGAAGTTAGCGATATGATATTGGGTAACATGTCGGAACCGTCGAACGACGACACAAATCATGATAATGCCGACTCCGAAAATCGAAATATACCGCTCGATGAGGACGAGAATGTTGTTCCTGACCCGGTGTACAAACCTCTTTCTGAAACAAAGCCATCGGCTGACAAGGCTCAAGCATTGAGCGGACTGGAGGGCTTAGACCCGGCATTGGTGACCTTTTTGTCTTCTTTGGGTGAAAAGGATAGTTCCTCCACACCACCTGTATCATAGTTTGACTAGTAAATATATATCGGGGTATTTGCAATTAAAGTATTAATTTGGTATTGGAACATAGTGTGCCTACGTAATGACTGCTACATGACATTTTATTGCATAGCCTCTGCAAATAACTATTAACTTATTTCAGCTTAATAGTTAATGCCTCTAGCCATGTATAATCCAGGCTTTGCTTGCTTCAGCATTCAGTTTAATTTGTCATTTCAATGAACCTTTTAGAGATTGTCAAATTCAGGATGCACGTGACAACTGTGATCCAATGCATCGAACTTAATTTCGCAGACTGGAGGAGACTTCCAGTTTTCATGCTATGTGAGAGTTGATCTTAGGCAGTAAGGGAGCATAAGAGAAATGCTTTTCACAAAAAGCTCGAAATTGCAGCAAATTATATCAGATCACCCGATATTTTCAGAGATCAATTCAAATGAGCGGTTGGATGAGACGGATTTGGCAGTCGTGTCGTTAAGGCACAAAACCATCACTACCCCATTTAAAGGATATGGGGAAACAGATTCGGCTCCTCAGGATATAATTGCTGTTAGGGGAACAGAGGTTTTCTTAGCAGTTCAGGGGCAAATAAGATGCGCTGATTTTGGCCGAATCCGAGACGCAGGAAATCAATGGCGATACTATAAAGTAGGGCGTCTGTATTTAATATGTACCTCGCAATTGCTAACCGTACAACGCCAGACACTGAACATTAGTGGTCTTGATTTTAGCGTGAGGCGGCTGCAGATAAACAATTCTGGAACGTTTATAGCGATTATTGGGGACCATAAAATTATTGTTTGCGCGCTACCTCTACCGGGATTCTCGAAGAGATCAGAGACGAAGCTTCATGTTCGGTGCGTTCCTTATACTACTTTCTATGGTTGACGGACTCCACTAACAGTGGTACAAGCCACCGTGTCCTTGGAATGACGTATATGGATAGAGGCGTATCCATTCTGAAGACGTTATGGCATCCATTGGCAAAGGATGATTCATGTCTGGTTGTTCTTTCCTCAGATGGGGTGGTCAGGTTAGTGGGCCATGCTAGATATAGTTATGATCTCGTCTAATGCACTTGAAGGATGTTTGATCTGGTCTACAGTTATGACGAGCCGGAGCAGACCTTTGATTTCACGCAGAGCTTATCGAATAATTTTTCATTCGGCCTATCAGAGTCCATTGGCCAGGACCCGACCTCAATGTGTTTCGGAGCCAAGGATCATGGACTGGGAGAAATGGCTCTGTACGTTTTGATGAGGGACGGCGACATATGCATATTATGCCCATTTATCCCGCGACAATGGTACGCGATTTGATGTCCTTGGTTTATGTTTGCTAATGTTTTTCTAGTGCCATGGAACAGCAATCGATACAGATATTGCTTGAATGGGCGTTATCCGAGGATCGCGACGCTGATCCACACATTTCGAAAATCGAGCGATTCAGAAGGCGGCAGCAACTTAACTGGGTAGCCGATATCGCTGTTCAATCTAACGATCTGTCAAAATCAGTAGGAATGCAACCCCGGACGAATAAATTTGGTGAAATAGTTGATATTGGTGTTTTTGATCGTCCCGATACCGATAAATTTAGAGTACGGTTGCAAGGACCCGTTGCAGTCCGACCGTATCCTAAGTTGCTATACAAGGCCGGCATAGCATGCGATATTGTTAGCATGGAAGCAGATGATATAGCAGTTTTGGTTACAGTGTTTGGGACGGGTCGCGTTAATATCCATATCCAAGACGATCCAGTTGGCTTGTTGTGGGAATCGTCGTCTTACGCCGCATTCATTGATCGCGAGGGTGGGCAAGCCGAGGTGGATGAGCTTTCCTTGCTGCTTTTTGAGAGCACCTTACTGGAGGGTGACTTCATCACAAGCCACGAGAAAAGGCACCTGCCGTTATGGTTCGTTCCTGGAAGTACAGGAAGGGATTATTTGCTAGTTGCCTATTCCCACGGTCTTTTCCAACTGGATCTCACCAAATGGAAGACGAAGTTAACTGATGCACTATCTAGTGCAACGGACTCTCTGTTGCGGCAAGCACTGGCAAATATGCCGAGGACTAGCACAAAGGCACTACTTAAATCCAGCAACTTGTAAGCTTATAACGTTCTAGTATGAAATATTGGCTAATGTCCACTAGGTCTAAAACTAGAATACTAGGAACTGGAATCTTACGGGATATATTCTCAGGCGATATACTGATCTCTCTGAGAACATCCGGAATGGATGTATTTGAGGAGAGCGTGCAAGAGGACACATTTATTTCATCAAAGTCAGTCAAGGAGTCCGCTCTTTCCATAACACAATCGGCGGAATCACCGCCTATTGCTGGTACATTCACGTACGAGCCTCTTATGAATCCTCTGTCAGTTGATATCGATAAACTTCGAAGAGGTAGTGCAGTCGAATCGAAGCTATCTCGGAAAAAGGCACTGCTAGAATTTTCTCTTACGGAGCATCTTCAAGTATCGGAGCACACGCTCCAATTCTTGGGTGACTTAGTCGAGTTACTTCAGCCCGAAGTACAAGAAGTGTATCTTGCAGGACATGCCATTCAGAGAAGGTAGTTACTGTTCCTTGTTATTTTGAGATAGTAACTAATTGGATTGGCTACAGGCTTGTTGAACAACGAGCAGAAATGCATCGTCAGCTGAGCAGATTGGCTGAGGTCCAAAGCCGACTGGCGTTTGCACAGCACGACGAGATGTCGGCAACAGTGCGGAAAGCAATTTCGCGACAAACGGAGCTTAACGAACGCGCCGATAAGCTGTACAGAAAATTGATTGAGTCGCAGGCATTGCCAATCTCTGAATCCGAGAGAAAATGGATGCAGGAACTTCATCGTGTCCGCTCCACCGTGGAAGATCCTCGAGGACTTATTTATAGATCTAGAAACGTAAGTGTATGCGTACTTGTGCCCATGAATAATATATTTATCAATGGCTTATAGGCAGCAACGCAGTCAAAGAAACTTGTTTCTGTCGTAGACAGTGTCAAGGACGGAGACGCAGGATTGAGTACTAACCGTAAAGGTCTGGTCTCCGGACTGCACAGAGAAAAGCTCGATTATCTGAAAGAGCTATTAGAGAACGAGTAAGCTTCACAGAATCCTATACTACAGAGTCTTGCTAACTATTCCAGGGCAAAAATCGTCAATAAGACAAAAGCATCACTGAAGAGTATAGTAAGCGAAGTGGACGCGAAGTTTTCTACTCTTAGTCTGGAAGAAATATAATGTAGTTCATTCTGGCGTTTATAACTTGGACTGAAAATATTTGGACTGTAAGGAATGCATATTGTCTCGGAAGTAAGTGTATCAACAGCATTCTACTTCAAGCTTGAAACGCTACACCAGTCTTTTCTACAACTGCGCTTCCTCCTCCGGCAAATCCAGTGCCTTCACGAGCCAAAAATATAATGCCCCTTTCTCGCTCGGAATATTTTGCACTGTTCTTTTGTTTGGCCGGATGTTCTGAGAGATCTTCGTCGCACACATAACATAGGAGTTTTTCTCCAGGATATTTCGGTTTCATGACTTTCTCGTAGCACAGTTTACATATAACGTGGCCACATGGTTTTGTTACTATAGTGACTGTTAGCGCTAACTTGCAAATATAAAGCAATGACAACATACGATAAGCGTCTAGTACTGATCCAAACACTTTTTCACATGAAGGACACTCTCGAGCATCACTCTTTGCATTCGACCGCGAACCTGACCTGCTGTCAAAATGCACTGCCAATAGACCTTTTAGCGATAAAGTATGAGGATTGTCCGGATCGGACATGGGACAGAGCGGATTGAGTTTTGGAGTGTCAGGTAGCTTCTTGTCTACTGATGGTGTAAGGGAAGGTACCCAAAATGCGGAATGCTTGTTTTTTGACGACTCTTTTACTTCCTCATTTAAGATTTTTTTAACCTTGTCCTTTGACTCCTTGGATATCCGAGCTAACTCCTCAGGATCAAGTTCCAGTTTGCGTTTGCCCTTTCCTGATTCCACTGTGCCAGGCAAGTCTGTCCCAGTTACAACTTCAGGCACTGCAGTTTTGCTACGTCTGCCCAAACCATACTGTAGCAACTCGAAGTCTTTGATTTCGCGTTGTCGAGCTTTCTCTTCTTCCTCGGAATGCAGCTTCAATTGCTGCTCATGCCTCTGCGCAATTTCCAAGTTCATTTTCTTGATCTCATTTCTCTGAGAAAGAAGATTCTCAACAATGCACTCTTTGCAAAATATATGGCCCTTGTCCGAACATGCCACAGGATCTCGTGCTGCCATGAGACATAAGTTACAGGAATCGAACTGTCGGAACGAATCGCTTGTTAATCGCTGTCTTTGTCGGCCATAGTGTGACAGTAGTGACCGCTCATAGGACGTGAAGAATGATGATGCCGTACTGCGCCCAGAAACTAATTAGATCACGAATGTGGCAATATCCGGAAACAATTAAGCTGTACTCACTTTCGTTTTGAATGACGAGCCATTATTGCACCTCGTTTGAACACACGATCTACTAGACCCACTGGATCTCACGGATTTGGTGAAATGGCCGACAATACTTCAAGGTGCGGCTTAGAGAATATTCGCGAGGGTCGTATTCGCGATCGGTCGATCGCTTGACATTCAAATGGAGGTTAAGGCTTTAATAGTCCACAAATGGCAACCGAGCCAGGTTTATAGTTATTCCAATGAATAAATTATCTTATTTGGATAGCCTAATTAGTACCTTAAGAAGTAGAGGATTGTAGGGAGACTCATATGCAACAGAAATGAGTTGGTTGTACCTTAAACGTTAGGGTGCGGGTTCCGACGCCTGACTCATTTCGTGCGGCGCTCAGAGCCAAAGAGTATGCTAGGAGCTTAAAGTCAACTCGACACAAAATTTCGATTTGCAACAGAGAAATAGAGAAAACGACGCATATCGCAAAATATCAACAGAAATTGGCTTTTGGTATACGATCATGGCGTACATTTGCAAGAGAATAAGCAATTCAAATATTCAGCGGTTGGTGCGTGCTGTTCCTCGGTACAGGTATGTAATGTCACTGACTACTTTCTCACTTTGTAATCTAATATTTCCAAAAATATAGCCGATCATTGAGCTCCAGTTCCGTCCGACGATCTGAAGGAGATGGGTTAAACAAATATAGTGCTGAAATCACTCAGCCAAAGTCACAGGGTGCCTCGCAAGCAATGCGTATGTATCTCTCCGGGTCCGCTTGAACGATTGAATTTTCTAATACTTGTGTATGAACAGTGTATGCCACCGGATTCACCGATGAGGATCTATCAAAGGCGCAGGTTGGAATTGCAAGGTATTGCAAAGAAGGATTGAACTCACAGGAATATGAGAGACTGATATTGATCGCAGTGCTTGGTACTCCGGAAATCCTTGCAATATGCATTTGCTGGATCTAAATTTCCGTGTGAAAGAGGGCGTTGAAAAAGCTGGCCTTAAGGGTCTGCAATTCAATACTATCGGAGTTAGGTGAGTGCAGGAGACAGTATAGGTTGATTGTGGTCGCGTCATCGGGGCACTAACATCGGTCCTCAGTGACGGTATTTCTATGGGAACAAGTGGCATGAGATACTCACTGCAGTCGCGTGACCTTATCGCTGATTCCGTCGAGACTGTCATGTTTGCTCAGCACTATGATGCGAATATTTCCATACCCGGTTGCGACAAGAATATGCCGGGCGTTCTTATGGCGATGGGCCGAGTCAACAGACCCTCAATCATGGTATATGGTGGCACGATCAAGGCTGGAAGGGCTTCCTGCATGCCTGACACCGATATCGATGTTATTTCCGCTTTCCAAGCCTATGGCCAGTATATATCAAAGACTATCGACGAGCCGACCCGTGCTGATATTGTTCGACACGCTTGCCCAGGTGCTGGGGCATGTGGTGGCATGTATACCGCGAACACAATGGCTTCCGCTGCAGAGACCATGGGCATGACCCTTCCTGGTTCCTCGTCGTTCCCGGCAGAAAGCCCCGAAAAGCTTCAGGAATGCATTGACGTAGGAGAAGCCATTAAGAACTTGCTCGTTCTCGATCTTCGACCGAGCGACATCATGACTCGTCAGGCTTTCGAGAATGCCATGGTGTACGTGACAATCACCGGTGGTTCTACCAACGCTGTGCTTCATTTGATCGCTGTCGCACACTCCGTTGGTGTTGAGCTCACTTTGGATGATTTCCAGGCTGTCAGCGATAGAACTCCCATGCTTGCTGATTTCAAGCCCAGTGGAAAGTACGTTATGGCTGATCTCCTTAATATTGGCGGCACACCATGTAAGTTCAGTGCGATATCTTAGATAACACTGATTGACGGCGATCTAGCTGTATTGAAGTTCTTAATCAAAGAGGGCCTAATTGATGGCAGTCAGATGACCGTGACTGGTAAGACTTTGGCCGAGAACGTTTCCAAGGCCCGTGATCTTCCATCGGATCAGAAGATCTTTATGCCATTTTCCAACCCCATCAAGAAGGTAAGTTTATATATCTCATAATTTCGAGTACTTTCTAATCGCTCTAAGACTGGTCACTTGCAAATTTTGAAAGGAAAGTTGGCCCCAGGTGGCTCGGTCGGCAAAATCACAGGAAAGGAGGGTACTGTTTTCAAGGGCAAAGCTCGAGTCTTCGACGCCGAAGACCTCTTCGTCGCTGCGCTTGAGCGTGGAGAAATTAAAAAGGGAGAGAAAACTGTTGTCATTATCAGATACGAGGGACCAAAAGGTGGCCCCGGCATGCCTGAAATGTTGAAGCCTTCGAGTGCTCTTATGGGTGCTGGCCTTGGTAAGGATGTCGCTCTGTTGACTGACGGTCGATTCAGGTAGGCTGGAACTGTGTTCAATAAGAAGACTCTCACTAACAGAAATAAGTGGCGGATCCCACGGGTTCTTGATCGGCCACATTGTGCCAGAGGCTCAGGAAGGTGGCCCCATTGCTCTGGTTGAAGATGGCGACGAGATTGTCATTGACTCGGAACGTAACGTGATAGACTGGCTTGTTTCTGACGATGTAATTGCTCAAAGAAAGAAGAACTTTGTGCCACCGCCTCTGCGATATAACCGAGGAACATTGTACAAGTACGCACGGTAAGTATTCTTCTACAAGAATGCTAGCGTCTGTTTTCCCGTAGCTGACAAAGACTCTAGAAACGTTACCGATGCGAGCCGAGGATGCATCACTGACGGTGAATAAGTCAATTAATCCCTATCCAGTGTTGTATAGTGCTAGAGAATCTATTTTTGACTCGCGTAGAGCTACGACTAGATGGAGTAGTTTGAGGTTGTAGAGGTAGATCATATTACTGTTCTCCGACGGTTCTATAGTACCCAAGTCTTCCAACACTGTACAAAAATAAAAGCAGTATCCATATGTCTAATATCCAAAGAACATGAAAATTCTAAACACAAATTACATTGTGTAATGGGGTATTTTAGTGCAAAAGTTCGAAAATATCTCCGAGCTTAGTCATGTACTGTTGCGGTACTACATCCGCATTCTCGTCTAATATGTCGCTCTCCTTATTCACGCCAGTAAGCACAAACAATGTGCCAAGGCCACCTTCCTGGCCGAACCGGATGTCTGTGTCTAATCTGTCGCCAACCATGCAAGTTCGCACAGGGTCGAATTCGAATTTTGCCTTCACGCAGTCCATCATTGCCTTTGACGGTTTACCAAGCGAGATTGGCTGACGCTTCGATGCGAGGACCAATGGCGCGCACATGGTGCCAGCACCAGGAAATAGCTTGCCATGGGTCGGATATGTCGAATCAATATTTGTAGCCAAAAATAAGGTTTCGGGCACCTGGAGATTAATAAGTGCGATCGAGAGCTTCAGGTAATTGATGTGTAAGTCAAGTCCGCTCAAAACACATCCAATGGAAGGATCTGGGACGATTGCGTCATAGTCTTCAGGACCAATATCGCGGCGCAAACTCGGGTCTGTACCACCAACAAATTGAATTCCTTCGCTCGCAAGCTCCTCCTCGATACCAGACTCTCCCAGAACCAAGACCTTCTTATCCGCAGGGAACTTGACAACTTTCTTCAAATATACGGCGGCTGAGTACGCCGATCCGAATATTTCCTCCTATACAACATATGAGCTTCGCACGCCACAGACTAACAAATACCCAAAATAACCTACAGGAGTTACTTCGTCGAGCCCCAGCTTTGAAAACTTCTTAGTGTATGCCTTGCGAGACTTGGTAGAATTATTTGTCACAAATATAAGCTTCTTGCCTATCTCCGACTGTTAGAGATAGCTTCACCGAGCGCGACACATGCTGCTATAAACTTGCCTTTCTCTCGTAGAAGACTCAAAGTTTCTTTGACATGTGGAAGTAGGACATCGCCTTGCCAAATAACGCCTGTAATATGTATGAGTTGAGTTCATATCAATAATAGAGGAGGAGGCGGAGGGACAGACCATCGCAATCGAAGAGGAAGTTATCATATTTAGAGAGGAATTCCTCAACTTCAGCCTTGGAAGTAATTTTAACTGGGCCAGTCATTGCTTCCACTAACAAAGTCAATGAAATAGTGACTAGACCTATACAATTGGATTTGTGGGAGGATAACAGTTATATCTGCGAGACCCCAATGTCCACTTAAGTTACCCGACAAATAATGCCATCTTGTTTACAGTCCAGAGGGATTCGTACCTGATGGGGAGCGGCCCCTGGCGGCTGTGGCGGCTTAGCCGAAGCAGCTTCAGCTTCTTACCTTGGAACTCAGAACCCTGAACCCTGGCTATTCAGTCGCGCTGCCATGGAAAAGAGTCGACAACTGTTGGCCACAGCTGGTGGCTAGGGCTGTTCCGAATATTCGCATTTGCGAATATTATTCGACGAATATTTATTCGCACCATTTTGGCGTTGCGAATTAGGGCTGTTCACGATACGATATCGGCGATGTTTGGGCAAATCGGCAATCGGCATCGTCGACCGTAATGTCTGCCGATAATTATCGTCTACCGTATCGGCAGACGTGGCAAGCTTG
>PPJW02000091.1:0-39181 GCA_003705905.2 Lipomyces sp. NRRL Y-11553 | reverse complement strand
CTTAATCCCTAGCTGGACCATTTTTTTCTCAGTCACAGCTATGAGCCTCCCAAGGCGCACGAAACGAGCACAGAATTTAGCAAATGGACTCCGCCTATTTCGTTGCCTTCTACGAAGGTACAAAGTTTATTTTCTGTGAAAGATATCGACGTTCTGGCAAACATTGCCAACAGTGTTTGTATCAGCGCAGAAATTAGAAGGTATATGCATGACATTATGGTATTTTTGCGCATGCACCGAGCTACACGGGGAGGTATCTCTGCACGTGCTTCTAGGGACTTTGAACTTCTCATTAGAAGCTTGTGCCCTCTTCATGGTATTGGCTTTGCGACACCGTCCATTGTCGTCATCGCTGCGCGCAAGACATATTCCCATAGGATTATAGTCTCGTCACCGGAAGAGGACCGCAGTCTTCTTTATGGCAGCGAGAAAGAGGCATTGTCGAAATTTCTTCAGCACTGGACTCCGGATTTCGTGCTTGACGATGTCTTAGATACGGTGCCAGTGCCGATGTAATTATAGCCATACCTTCTCGGTTTTACCGGATGGGGCTGCGGAGTACTAACGGTCCAGTTTACTTACTTCAAAACGCTCGTTTGTCCCGAACAGCGATCGGTTTGCATCGAGCAAAAATCCTTGCGTAGGTCCTTTCTTAAACAGTTTACTTCTCTTAAAAGTGTCCAAATTATTGTTGTCGAGACTGGTTACCAGTCGGTGTGATCGGAGTTCATGGATTATAGAAAATGCATAAAAGACAGGCGCACATTATTATTTATTATATATTTCCCTTTATTGGCATGATTTAATGTGCATTATCAATTACGAGTGTACAAGTAGGTAAGCCAGTAATATTATGTGTTGCAGAGCTATATACAAAAAATTTGCCAAACGCCTCTTCTCAACCCTTCTAAACAATTACAACGCTCGCTCGACTCCATCCTCGCCGTCCGAAAACAGCGCCTTGCGTCTCTGAGTCCGAACTTTCCAGACGTCTTCACTGCTACCGTCTTTTAGATCGTCGGCAACCTTCTGTTTATAAAATTCATATATCTTCTTTCTTTTATCTTCGTCAGAGTCAAGACGTGTCCCTATGCAAAACCTGAACATTGCCCATCGGTCGTTGCAGTCTCGTATGGAGCCGTAGCGATATACGTGACGAACTTGCCCGCCGATGCTGTAGCATTTTACTAGCTCATCAAACTGCTGGGTGCACGACATTTCTCTCTACAGCATTTGCCTCACGTTAACTAATGCTTCATTCCAATTGCCATTGACTGAAACTTACTGGAAATGCTTCTGACGGATTTTCGAACACTTCTGGTCCCACTGATTCTTCAGTCTTTGGTTTTTGAAATTGCCCAAAAAATGACCTATTCTTGATTCTGTCTTCTAAGACAGGATCATTCTTTATTCTTGGCTGGCCGCTGTCTGCATCTGTATTGCTGATCCACTCCGAAATCGCTTTGTCCAGGTCCCCGTCAGATGATGAGGTTGAACTCATTGTCGTGGAATGCGAATTTTAGAATGTGCGATTAGAACCTCAGGAAGCGCATTTGTGATTAATGCTTGTATGGGTTGAGATGAGTTTTAGTCGCAGGTTTAATTTAACTTAAGTTAGTTAGTTAAACGTTAAATGGCTAACATAATGTTTTCCGGGTAACACCGCACTAAAACACTTTTTAGCTTGTAAAACACTCGTCACAATATATATATATATATATCCACGAGCATCGCCGGTGTCTATCAGCTGGGAGTGGCTACTACAAGCATCTTTGGTGGAATCTTCTCAGATAGGACGCGGAAAGATGCCGGCAGTATCGTCCGCCACGGTTTTCATTCACCAATCCGCATTGTTGCTACAAGCACGACCAACCACGGTACGTTTACGGTGATTCTGTCCTCTTGAAATAGTTGATCGCAAACGACAAATGCTGATATGAAAGTTTTCGCAATAGACAAAGCTTACGTACTCTTATAATACAAACAAGAAGAACCAACGCGGCACTCTAGTGGTAAAGACATTTGACCCCGTCTCCGGTGCATGTTTCCGATTCCGAACAAGAAAAGTGAATGACTTGAACCGAATCCTGAGAGCACTGGGCGGTATGGCAGGAGTTATGGCCGGCACTAGTTCTGGCGCCGAGATTGCCGCATCTGCCAGCGGTAGTGCGGAGTAGGAGAAGCAATTACGACGAATGACTTGTACGATAGAAGTTGAGGCGCCCATTGAAGATTAGAGAAGATGTATTATAAGTGAAGTCAAAATGTCAATTATTGCAGCATTAGACGTTCAGCGACGACATTGACAATTCTAGCCCCAGCTCGGCCAGTATCCTCCTGATGAGCGCAACTTAGATGTACGTAACTTGTGACTTGGATTAACTACAAACCATAATACCCTCGCTGGGTCCCGAATGGATGTCATATTCTCTTGGCCACAGGAAAAAATATCATGCTCATCAACTTTTTGGACCATCTTGACGTGATTATCCAAGCAACAACTTGACGCAGTGCGTGACCGAGGTGCAAACCTCAATGTGTCTTTCACCAATTGGCTGTCAAACCAAAAGCTTGCAGTGTTCTTACATTCTCGAGAAAGATTACCTTATCTAATAGATCTCGCATGGATTGTTGTGCAACGGTATCTAACCCTATACGTTAGCGGATAGATTTGAGAACAAGAGAGGTCCTAGGAAGTTAGATTTTTTATCTCGGGCGAGCCATATTTATTTATTTATTTATTTTATTTATCAACGCCTCCATCCACATATGAAATCCAGGTTCAGGGTGATGAAAATTACCCGGCGTGGCCGACGGGCCTATGTTTGCATGATGGCCCCTGCGTTGAAGTCATTCTAATTCTTTGGATGCGATTGCGATAAGGAATTGACGTCGCATCTATATCATTGGGCCCCCGGCCCACCCCACTTGCTACTCGACGGCGGCGCTGCCGAAAGACCAATTCAATATAAGCGAATTAGTTATACTTATTCTTTTTCCCAATATATTCCGCATGGCACCTCTTTCGCTAGTTACGGCAAAGCCCTGTCCGTTCGCGCTTCCAGAAAACCGGACTGCATTGGTAGTCATTGATATGCAGAAGGATTTCTTGCTCAAGAACGGATACGGTTATCTACAATGCCCTTCTGAAGAGGTCTTTGAACAGGTCTCGTCGGTGATCGAGCCAACTGCCAAGGCCATTGCTGCTGCTCGCAAACTGGGACTGCATGTGATCCACACTCGGGAAGGTCATGTAAGCGATCTGTCAGACTGTCCTCCAACCAAGAGACTCAGGCAGGCCACAGCCAATCCTGATCGCCATAAGCTTGTTATCGGCACAGATGGACCGATGGGACGGCTACTAGTTCGAGGATCAGACGGCCACGATATTGTTGACGACCTGAAGCCATTGAGAGATGAGCCAGTGCTCGACAAGCCGGGAAAGGGATCATTCTACAATACTGATTTCCACCAGATGCTAGTCAGCCGAGGTATCACACACATTCTGTTGGCCGGTGTCACTACTGAGTATGCATCTGGAATATAGCGTTAAGTTCAATTGCTAACCGGACGAAACTAAGGTGCTGTGTTGCGACAACATTTCGAGAAGCTAATGACCATGGATTCGAGGTTTTAGTGCTTGAAGACTGTACAGGTGGCTTTGATAACAGTATTGTCTCTGCGACGATGGATCTGTTCAGCGCTTATGACGGACTACTTGGGTATAGTTGCAGCAGCAAACCCCTTCTTGAACTAGCCGCGACCGTCTCAAGTATTGCACCTTGTATCGGCGATGGGGGTATCGACATTTCAATCGCCTCATTGCGATCTGCATATCGAACAACAAATCTCACCCCCGCAAAGGTCATTGAGTACGTCTATGAGCAAATAGCAAAACCAGAATCAGCAGTGATATTCAGTAAGATTACTGACAAGGAAGATGCGATCAAGACTCTTCCAGCGCCAGCTATTGTCGCGGATGTCGCGGATATGCCATACTTTTACGGAATTCCTTTCACAGTGAGCGAAAATTTTGACATTGAAAGCTCTAAGCTCGTAAAAGATCTTGTTGCATCCGGTGCGATCTTCATTGGATCCACAAAAATCGAAAATACCGGCGTCGGCGTAATTGGTGTTAGCAATCCAGACATTACCAGCGAGTACAGTGCTGACCATATTGCCGGTGGCTACAGCTATGGCCCTGCTCTAGCAATCGCCAAGGGCCTTGGATCATTCGCTCTTGGGCTCGACTCTGACGGGTCTGCTCGTATTCCTGCGACTTTCAGTGGTGTGGTTGGGTATAACGTTTCAAGAGGGCTTCTGCCTTCAGACAAAATTGCAAAGTTCTGTCCATCAGTCGACTCAGTCACCATTATCGCTACCACAGTCCCTGATGCACGTGCGGTTTTCGCTGAGCTTCGTGGACAGGACCTGACGGACCCTTACTCAGTGCCAGACCGTGTTATCCCGATCAAGAGCGTTGATTTCAGAGGTCCCAAGGATGGGGGTTTTCGGTTTGCTATTCCAGATGACCTATCGCTCCTGTCCTCTGACTATAAGGACGCATTTTCTGCTGTCATCGAAAAAGCAAAATCGTTAGGAGGTGTATTGGTCGATATTGACTGGTCCGTGATAACCAAAGCTTCAAAACTGGTCGGGCCGATGTTGGACGTTGAGCGGGTGGCATTCAGTACAGCAACCGTGTCATCATCGGACCCAGTCGTTGCCAAGGTCCAGGAGGCAGTCAGTGCCACAGCGGCTGCCATTCCTGGTTTCAAAATTTACCAGGACCTGGACGCACTTCGACTGCTCAAAACCGAACTCTACCTGAAATTCGAGGGCGCCGCCGGTATTGATGTCATTATCTCGCCCACAGCACCATACCATCCCACTTTTACCGAACTCGCAGCAAACCCAGTAGACATAAATACCGACCTGTCGATTTTCACGAGACACACCAACGCGTTAGAAATGTGTGCGGTGACGTTGAAAGCTAGCGAGTACGGCCCGTTTAAGCTACCATTTGGGGTCATGATTTCGGCGCCGATGGGAATGGACGGTCGAATGTTAGATATCGCTCAGACCCTGGCTTGAGTGAGTTGTATAGGATGATGATGTATTATGTAGACTCCGAGTTTGAATAGATTTATATGACATACGGAACAAACCATCATGATTTAAACGAATTGTAATCCTAATCTCATGTATTAAATGCAAGACATCTATTATACAAAGTCCAGATGGTAACTCTACCTGATTCTAAGCCTATCATACAACGCCTGACCTAAAAAAAAAAGAATTGGAAAATAATACATACATATTGATAAAAAAAAAGTGAGCGTAGGGGTCCCCCAAGACAACCTGCTTACAAATACTTTTCATGCAGTAGGTCTAATCGGTGGCTTCAAACGAAACCCAGAACTATATATGTACAAAGAAAATTATTACCAGTATGATTTCGGTCATAAATACCCCACAAAGAGCAACAGAAAGCATTCACTAAGCCTCGACAATCACCAGCAATGTCTAAATTCGATGTATGGTTTATTCTCTCGGGCTGGCCAACCTCGTCTAATCGATGAGAGTGTTGAGAATACCTGAACTTGCTGCGAGGAATCCGAGATATGGCTTGGACGGATTAAGCACTCGCGACAGGTACTCGGGATGGTACTGGGTTCCAACAAACCAAGGATGGTCTTTGAGCTCCAGAATCTCCATACGTTCACCACTGTCATCCTTGCCGACGAAACTAAGACCGGCACCCTCAAGATCGGCCACATATTTTGGGTTCACTTCATATCTGTGACGGTGTCGCTCGTGGACAGTGTCCATGCCACCATATAATTTTCCTAGCATGAAGGGTTAGAAGGATATCAACGTGGTCACTAGTCTTTAGTAGACTTACTGAGCTTGCTCCATTCAGTATCCTTTTGGAACTTGGTAGGACGCAGACCAAGTCTCATAGTACCTCCGAGATGGGTTTTGCTGACTTCAGGCATGAAAACGATGAGAGGGTGTTGGGGTGTTTCCGGGGCCAACTCTTCGGAGTGAGCATCTATTAAGGTGTTAGCTTTCTAATCAAAATCCTCTGCTCCGAACAAGCACAAGACAACAAATAAAAAACAGCAAAACTGCAGGATAAGCTTATATCGATGTCGCACTTGAGGAATACCCATGAACAACACAAAAAGCCATGTTCATGGGTCTAATTTATAGTGCTTTTCAAAAATAATTCAAAAATGTTACGTAATGACGAAAATTTTTGACATACCATGGAGACCGAGGACGTTTCTTGCATATTCTATCACAGCAATCTGGAGGCCAAGACAAATGCCCAAGTATGGAACCTTGTTCTCACGAGCCCACTTGCACGCAGCAATCATACCTTCAGTACCCCGGCGGCCAAATCCACCAGGAACCAATATACCATCGGCAGAGCAAACCTCGTGCCAGGCCTTATGGAAGTTGACACGATTGGTCTCCGCATCGGGCTCCAGATCAGTTGCCTCAACCCAATTGATGGTAAGCTTGCGCTGGCATCGCAAGGCTGAGTGTTCCAAGGACTTTATAACCGAGATATAACTGTCCTTAAGATGTGTGTACTTCCCAACAAGAGCGATGTTTACGGTCTCAAACATTCTATCATGAGTACTTGTGAGATGTTTCCAATCATTCCACAGACAAACACCCTTCGCAACAAATGATGGCGCGAGGTCGATATTCTCCAGCTTCAGCTTCTTGGAGAGTTGCTGGATGATCTTTTGTTGATCAAGAAGAATGGGTACATGATAGATTGAACTGAGGTCGTGAACGACTAATACCTGATCAGGTCCAACGTGACAAAACATGGAAATCTTATCAGTTGTCGGCTTCTCCAGCTTTTGCGTGCACCGGCAGGCGACAATATCGGGCGTAAGACCCAATCCACGAAGATCGCGGACGGCAACCTGAGTGGGCTTCGTCTTCTGCTCACCGTTCACGACTGGCACAAGCGAAACGTGAATCAAGGCAAAGTTCTCAACACCCGCACGGAACTGGAACTGGCGAAGAGCCTCAACAAAAGGTGCCGACTCAATATCGCCGACAGTTCCGCCTAACTCAACTATACAAACATCAGGCTCCTCGCCTGAGTCATCAACAGGTATCTTAGCTACGCGCTCAATCCACTCCTGAATAGCCTCGGTAATATGTGGAACAACCTGGACGGTTTTTCCGAGATAATCTCCCTTCCTCTGTTTCATTCTGTTAGATCGACATTGCCGGCTCCGGTCATAGCATAAAAACTGTACACACCTCGCGCTCAATGACATGACTATAGATCTTGCCTGTCGTGATATTGTTCTCGCGCGTAAGAGTGACGTTGAGGTATCGCTCATAGTTTCCAAGGTCTAGATCGACCTCGCCTCCATCATCCAAAACGAAGACTTCACCATGCTCTAAAGGACTCATAGTGCCCGCGTCGATGTTCATGTATGGATCGATCTTGATAGCGGAGACCTTAAACCCACGCGTCTTAAACAAAAGTCCCGTGGAAGAAGCTATCACACCCTTGCCAATACCACTGATGACTCCTGGATATGCGCGTCAGTTGAATGGCCCATACAACAAGAAAAATAATTATCATACCTCCAGAAACTACGACGTACTTCATCTTGAGTATTCAGTGACGAATTAACGGTTATGTAATATCTATAGCTATTATTAGTAACCATTAGTCAGAAAAGACAACTCGTCCTGGCAACAAATACTTTCTGGCCAGAACGCTTCGTAATTAATATATTTCTCACGTTTAATGTCTTGCGTTATGCAGTCTGTGCTACGTGATAATTCACTAATCACAGCATAGAACTTCACGTCACGTCAAGAATGTATCGCGACAAGGAGAAGGGAAGTAGTGTAATAAGGAGAGAGGGAAAGGGAGGTAAGAAAATAGGACAAGATCAAGTTCCAAGAAAAATTTGGACCGATCCCAGTGTTAAGGTTTGGAAAAAGAAGTGGTCAGGACACAGAAATGTGGGCTGATATATACGCACGTGCTGAAGCATACAGCATTACTTGCTAATTTGCCAGCAGGCGCAAAAAAACTGCAAACGAAGAGTGCATTTAACCTCCTGCGTTATTGATTATGGATTAACATGGTGTGATATTCTAACGGTAGGGCGCAAACTCCAATGATCATGAGCTGTGTCTCCATTGAGACTCGGAGACTTTGCACCTGAATTAAATAACAAGAATTCCGCTCGTTTTCTTTAGATATTGAACGCTGACGAGTTCAACCCGTATCAATGCCAGGAATAATTAATCATGGCCGAATTGAGTCGAATATATCCACCCTAGGGATCCTCTGGTAAGGATGCGTATTATACGTCATAGATGTAGAAACAGCCTGTTTACCCAGGCTGCAAAAGTTAAACTTCGCAATGAAAGAGAACGGAAGCATATGCTGGGTCGTACGATTTGACAACGGTCATGGCCATGAGCCATATGCCATTGTAGCCATTGCGTACTATTGCCTGAGAGTATAACTGAGTGCTATTATGACCATGACTGTGGTGGTTTGTTTGACGCGTTACGTCGTCAACAAGACCAATCTGTCATGAAGCATTCAAACAATAAAGATCAAATTTCAAAGTCGGACCTTCATTGCAGCTCAAGTCGTCTCTTGAAGAAACAGCGTCCCGCAATGTGCGGATATTGTTACAGATTGTACATCCGAGCAAACCCAACTCACTATGGTACCCTAACCCGCAGATGAATGGCTACAATGATTTCATCGCTGATAAATACGCCGATTCGAATCCGTCATTGTATTCGCTTTTGTTCTTTACGTGATCTGGCTAGCGCACTGTTGCCGCACTCGGCGAAGTAGAAAACCAGCCTTAATTGTGTGTGTGGTTGGTGGATTATACCCTACGATAATTGGGGTAAAGCTAAGAATCAACGCGTATGCCTGAACAGAATGCGTAAATCTGCTGATGGGAATGGTGGAATCGGAACATCGAATACCGGAGAGACACATAGGACCTTCAAGTAGATGGCACGCCTTGAATAAATGCAGTTCTGTTGAATTGTCAAGAAATAAAGTACAGCGGTCTAATGTTATCCATTACTATATCTATGTACAAATATGCAATTCTCTAGCATTGGGGTCGCGTGGTGTGTATACGTTAACCTGATTTAACTTGATTTGTCCTCCATTTGCGCCACTGGCGTCATATGAGGACTCATCAGCACAACCTTAAAGTGCTGGTCCAACAGTTCCTGGACTCGCTGCGTCTCCAGCCACTTCTGTCTCCACAGGGAATTCTCATCATATCGCCGTGCAAATCGACTCATCGAGAGTAGACCATACATACTCGCATGCATCGAACTCTTCAACGCATAGTGCTCTGTCGCTTCGATACTGCCTTCCCATTCTGCCATAACATGTAGGAAATTTGATGCTGAGACCTCCATTTCAGGCAAAATTTCATTGGAAAATGCCTGTAATTCTAATGCTTTGAGATAACTTACTCGTGCATTCCACAGATCTCCAGCATATTCGTTCATCATACCCAGCAAGAAGTAAGACTTCACCATGTGACTGTAATCGATTTCACGGTCGTAATCGTAGTACTGTTTGTCGACTTTCGGAGCTGCATCCACATGCGCCTTCGCAGCGCTAATACACTTTCTAAATTCGGCCATGGCCTCTCTGATCTTTCCCGTACTTGCGTACATGTTTCCAACAATGAAATACGCAGCCGGCAAATTTGTCTCCCGTAATTTTGCAAGCAACTTGATTGCCCGTTCTTTGCGATTCATGTCATGGTCAACCACATCCTGCACACATGACCGGGCCAAGGCAAATTGATTGTTTAGTTTCAATGACGCGCGGTAGATCGTCTTATGGGCTTCGATAACCTCCTGTTGGTTAGCGTTTCCTTTGGATGACTTGTCACGGTCTTCTAGCTGTCCCCTTTCGATTATGCGTTGGTAGGCAACCAGGTTCCGGCCGTTGCCAAACCAGGTCCGAAGATCAGCCTCGCTGGCGTCTTGATTGTTGCATACTTTCTTGATGTCGCGAGTCATCTGCGATGCTGTTACTCGCGGGTAGTACGTCGTGCCGAGATTATGAACATAATGTTCGGAAGGTAGAAGGGCATTGAGGACCGCCGAAGAAATAAATCGCTGGGAAAGCGAGCAGCTTCGCCGGCGCAAGCGGAATTGTGCGAGAGAAGAACGACCTCGAGATGGCATCATCATGAGATACTGGCGAGAGTAACACGCCGTACTAGCAACTAACGTTGATATTGAAACAGTTACGATTAGTCGACGTATGACTATGTCCTCGGTCAAGAAAAAAAATAATAAACAACACCAATCAGTTTTGTCAATGTCGAAACCAAAAAAAAAAAAGGTGGTACTGGTACAGAACTCGAAAGTGTCGATAGTTCTGCAGAAATTCGTGGTTACGGGACTTTTTTAACTTTTCGTTATCCCCACGCCTACGCAAGCTGCACAACATCGCCGCAGATGATTTGGTATACGGAGGAGGACCAACATCTACGACCCGCATCCAGAAATCTCAAGATCTCATTGGAATATCGATACCTTCCATTACGGGAGCAACGGTTCTAATTGTGCACTGACAAATCTCCATCATATTGGAACCACGAAAATCTAGACTGATCGGATCAATATGGCGCAGTTACTAGAACTCTGGAGTCCCTTGATTCGGCGTACGGGATTCTTGAGACTACCAATGCTGTTGGCGTTCTTGTTACTACTACCCAGATTAGTAACAGCTAATGAGGCGCAAATAGTATGTCGGTAATTTTCTTGCGATTGTGATTTGGATCATGCGGTTCGACCCGGATGACGGAGGGTCCTACTGTACAAAATGACTCGAACTGACGAACGGATGAATAGGCAGATGCACCGGATTCGCGACAGCAATGTTCCGGGATGTATAGCAGACGTGACTGGGGAGGGAACGTTGATCCATATATCAAAGGTATATCGGTTTTGTTGCCCTGAAATTGTCAAATACTGACAGGTCACAGTTGACATAACTAAGCTATCGACCGATATGAACACCGAATCATCCGTCGTTTCACTCGTTATCTTTGAATGGACAGATGTTAATTATATTGGCGTAGATAGCGGTCAAGCGGATGGAAGCAAGGTCTATGTTTGCGACAAAGCAGCCGTCGATGCCAATTATTGTTCAGAAGACAATTACGGTCAGTTCCTCCTCCAGGGTTCAACCAATGGGTCAATTGCATCGGTATTCACAAAGGGGGTTACATTGAGTGGCGATGAGCCAGCAACTGTCACCTATGATGTCAGGAAGACCGGATTCTATTGTGTCGGATCATACGCACTGACTGCTGATGGGGGTTATACTGGTACCGTCAACTTTCAAAACGCATTTGGCAACCTTCCTGCGTCACAAATTGCTAAGTTGCCCTTTTATGGTGGCCTGGCCATTGCATATGGAGTCGTCCTTGCGTTCTGGATGTTTCTGTATGTGCAGTATCGAAGCGATATTCTAGCCGTTCAAAACTATATCACAGCATGTGCTGTGTTCCTAGCAATCGAGATGGTCATTGTGTGGGGTTACTATGATGTTGTCAATACACACGGCCACACATTATTCTCGCGATTCTATATGGTCTTTGTCGCAGTTCTGAATGCATTCCGAAACGCCTTCACGTTCTTTTTGCTACTTATTGTGTGCATGGGATATGGCGTCGTGAAGCCAACACTTGGACCCACTATGATCAAGTGCCGTATTCTTGCGGGCTTGCATTTTGTCTTTGGCGTTGGTTATGCGATCGCGACTTTCCTCGTTACACCGGACACGGCAGGGCCGCTAATATTACTCGTCATTCTCCCATTAGCAGCAACGATGACAGCGTTCTACCTGTGGATATTGTCCTCTTTGACGTCGACAATCCGTAACCTTACCGAACGGAAACAAAACGTGAAAGCGTTGATGTACCGTCGACTCTGGCGGCTACTGTTTGTCAGCATTCTCGTTATCTTCGGCTTCTTCTTTGTCAACTCACTTCTTTTCGCCGACCGCAACTCACCAGATTTTATTCCTCGCCATTGGAAATCGCGGTGGTTTGTACTCGATGGCTGGTTGAATGTTGTATACTTTGTTGACTTCCTCGTGATTGCATTTTTATGGCGACCGACGCGGAATAACCGACGGTTTGCAATGTCGGACGAGTTGGCCCAGGACGAGGACGGGGACGGATTCGAGATCGCGAGCCTGGCAGGGTCATTGGATGAAGAGGAGGTAGTTGGCACTGGCAGACAGTACGACCCTGTCAGCAGAAGCACGAACCTGTACGACGGAAGGGCGGACGGGGGTAGTCCCGCAGTGTCTGGACATGCCGACACGAGTCCGTATGATGAGAACGGGCACGAGAATGCTGCTGCTCAAGTGCAGGAGGTTGAAATGGAGGGTAACGACAAAGGCAAGGATATTCAAAAGCAGACAGAGGAGACCGAGACTGAAACGATGTTTGAGGCGCCCGATGATCAATATGATCGGTGGTCAGAGGACGATGACTCACAAGCCGGTGTGGATGAGTCTACACCTGCGACGAAACCGAAGTGAGCTAGGGAGAAAGACACCTTACGTCTCGAGACTGGGCTGAGGATTTATTAATGGCTATAGTTGTGGCTGTATTAAAAAATGAGAACGAATCAAATTTATCCGGTGTTGGAACTGGCGGGAATGTAACATTTTGACCAGTACGAGGTACTGAAAAATATAGTTTGCGTAAATGAACGTACCACACAAGGATCCGATTGGTTGGTAGCAATAAATCCCGGATAGGCAGCCTTAGCAGTTTACGGGGGGTCAGTCTTTGCGGTTCCTTCTGCAGGGAACCGTGACCAGATGGAAGGTCGACATTTTCGGTTGACTTAAATCTTGTAACATTCATTGCAAGGTAGCGAGAGCGGACCTCATATTCTCAGCCCATTATGACAGTAATCAAATGGGCGAACTAATTTTACCACTTGATCATTCGTCTCTTATATTGGATGAAAAGAACTTTTGCAATATTGTCAGTGGGTGAACCCTGCGCCGCACAGTCGGGGGCACGAACCCATGACGATTCCCTTCATCGCAAGAATCCGCCTCAAGACAAGACAACCAAAGAATACAATGTCAACCTTTAATCTGTCTGCAACAATACATGCGTTCCATCTCCTCACTCAACCACAGAGTCTCATTCCGGCCCTGCGCGTGCCCACATTTGCGGATCTGCCCATCCCACTCGGTCAGGCCCTGACAACAAAAGCAGGCATACGCCCCGATATCCGCGCGCTTGTTCTTGACAAGGACAATTGCTTCGCCGAACCAGATTCCTCAGTAATTTATCCTGCTTACAAAGACCACTTCCAACGCCTGAAGGAAGCATACCCGGGCGACAAGATCTTGATCGTTAGCAACACGGCAGGCACGAGATCCATGGACCCAGAATTCAGGCTTGCCGAAGCGTTAGAGCGGGAAACCGGCGTCCGCGTCCTGCGGCACAGTGCCAAGAAGCCGGATCGAGAATGCATTGATGAGATCATGCAATTTTTTCTCCAGTCGCCTAGCGCGGACGTACAAAAGCCGAGCCAAGTCGCCGTGATCGGAGATCGGATATTGACTGATATTGCGATGGCGAATCGGATGGGTGCGTGGGGTGTGTGGATAGAGAAAGGGGTCGTCCCCGTGGACACCCTGCCTATACGGATAGAACAATTATGGCTTAGAAAGGTGGAGGCGTTTGGATACAAAAGTGACAAGCCTGTGTAGTGCACATTCGGTATATATAATTGTAAGATAAGCTAGATAGCAGACAATTCAAATAACTATACATGAAATAATTGAACAAACACCAATGAAATCATTCGTACGTACTCGCTCACATATACACTTCATCATCAGAGAGCATTTGCGGACGAATCAGCCCAATATAACAAAGACCATCACGCCAATTCGTATACCTGAGCATAAACCGACGCAAAGAAACACACAAATACATCATAAATATACACAATACAGCTCATTTTACTCAATACCACATATTACCCCAACATAAACCCCAACGAATAAATCAGACCCGCTTTCTTTCATATACAAATGTCCGCAAAGACAAAGGGACGGCAAGATATTAGAGGAACAGGGCTATGTACGCAAAACATCAAAAACTGGACCGGCGAGAGCAAACTTATGGATGTGGATGCCCACTTGTACTGCCACCGATACCCAACATACCAAATTCCGCTAGCTCCTCCTCGGTCTGCATCTGAGGTGCGGCCATGGCAACGCCCTCCATCGTAGTATCCATAAATTCGGGCTTAACGAAGTTCGGCTGGAACATCTCCGCTCCACCGTTATCGGGCAACACTATATCCTCGCTACCTCCTCCGGCGGCAGAGACATCAGCGCCCAGAACCGCCGGGACGTTCATACCATAACCCTGGGTCGTAGGGTATACCTCATTAGTCCGGTCTACCCACGTATTTGTCATGGCAAACGGATTCAGGTTCACCATATCACCTGTCAGACCCGTCACACCTGGCGTCGGAGGCAGGGGCGTTGGAGGCAATCCAGAAACAGTACCCATCGCTGACTGCATTATCGGGGTCCCTAGAACATCGGCGCCATGAAATCCGGTAGCAGACCCTTCCGAAGCAGCAGACATAGGATATGAATACATGTCAAAATATTGCTGGGCCTGGGCCCCAGTAGTGTCAAGCCGCAACGACTCGTTTGCATTAGGCGTTGATACCGCAGGCGATAAGCCCATCATAGCTGCAGGCGATGCAGATGCAGCGGCTGGTGTGGAAACCGCAACCGACATGGGCAGTGGCATGGGGACCTGCGAAGGCACGCCTGTATCAGGGGCCGCCTGGGATACAACTGGCGGAGCACCGGAATGAAAAGAATACCCAGGTGTCAGCGCAGGGCCCAGATACGAGAAATCAATTGCCACCGGAACAGATCGACTTCGCGTCCGTCGATGCGTCAAGTGAGAAGGTTGCCCACCACGTGGCGGGAACGCTGGCGATTCATCGGGATAGACGCGAGAAGCCAGCGCAGACAGTGACGGCTGACCAGAGGTTGACGGATCCGCGACCAAGGGCGATACTGGTGCTGATGTAGCAAACGACGACGAGTTGATGAGCTTAGGACCACTTGCCGGTGTATTACTATTCGTACTACCACTGCTGTTACTCCTGACAGGTCTACTCTTTGTTGTATCTGTCTTCAAGCAAAGTAAGTCAGAAAGTTGTTGCTCAAGAATTTTCAGCGGTCCAGTCAGTCGGTGTTCCATGACTTTAGAAGCTTGTTGGTCCTCTGTGAAATCATCCGTACCAAACCATCCACCATTCACACTAGCCGACTCCATAAAAAAATGTGGTGGCCGTGCTAAAATTATGACGATATCGCCCATTTCTGGACTCGTATTCTCGTCCGCAAGTATCCTTTCATCTTCGGTCTCTCGCGTCCCGGACTTGGCGTCCTGGTGTTTCTGAGCGTGACCTTCGACATATATCTGATTCACGTATGAAAATGGATACTCGATCTTAAAGCCGACTGAATCATTGTTGATGTAGTACGTAAACCTGCTTTGAGAAGGAGAATAGAAAATGACGAGATCCATGGCTGTACATCCCACACGTCTCCAAGTTCCAATACTAAGTGACCGACAAGTGAACCTGTTTACCAAAGTTTTCGCCGCAGCATTCTGCGAAGCCTCGGCCGGTGAGACCATCATGCCTTCAGACCCGGGAAGGACGAAAGAGTGGTTTGCCATGCCGCTGAAACTAGCTGAGCGCGCCATGGCGGATTTTGGGCCAGTCAGTCCAAAGGCACGGGCGAAATAGGCACTAGAAGAGCTGGAACCAGGCCCGGTTGACTGTACTGCAAGGTAGTGCTTCATTGATTCGGGAATCAAATCAGTGTCTCCACCAGTCTCGATCGATTTCTTGGCCAATAACTTGATTTTTGCGCGTCTGCAATTTGGCGTCAGTAGATGTTAACCAGATACTGTCAGATTGGAGACCTACCTATTTTGAAACCAAATTTGAACTGAACGTTCTGTCATATTGATTTTATCCGCAATTCGTAATCGCGTCTTGCCATTCGGCGCGGGATTAATAGAGAACTCAGTCTCGAGAATTGCAAGCTGCTCCGTAGTGGCACGCTGGCGTTTATTATTCTTCTGTTGCTGAGTGAGCGTCGACTTCCTAGATGATCCTTTGCGTGAGAGCGACGGCTGGGATGGCGGGGTTGTCGTAGTGGCTATATTTGAGATAGAGGTATTATTGTTGGAGTCGGATAGGGACCCTGAAGAGAGAGCACCGCCGGGGGTCGCAGCGGTATCGGTATCGGCGTTTGCTGACGACGCTGGTGAAAGAGTGCCGAAATCGTCCAGGGTGGAGTCATCTGTTTGTGCGGCAATTTCGTCAAACATCGCATCGACTGGGGCGCTGTCGGCTATACCGGGATGTCCGTGAGGATCAGGAAGCCTAGCTGTTGGACTCGACGAGGGATCACGCATTGCTGATGCGGGTTCCATGTTCACGTCCATTTTAATAATTTTTTTAACAATATTTTCCACCGTGCCAAGGAAACTGAGATCGTATAGAGTTCTCACACGCAGAGAAGAGAGAGAGATATGAAGCCGCAGTATTCGACGATGAAGGCTGAACGAATGACTTGGGATAATAAGCCTGCCTATGGGAAGATGGAAACTTGTGAAAAGGAATGGCGAACAGTTGGAGGAAGCAAAAGAACAATTAAAGAGAGGACAGCTCTCAACGGAGCCAGAATGAAAATCGGAGTAAAAACGAGTGACTAGCGGTGACCAAAACGTCAATATCAAGATATTAACGTATATGAGGAGACATTTAAGAAGAAAAGAGCAAGAGTCGTCGAAGACTAGCGACACTCAATCACGGCGAAGAAGCCTAAGAAAAAACCGCGTAAGTAGCTGTAAGAGCAAGCTGACTACTTGGAACAATCGATGGTAAAGAAGGACGCGGAAGAGGGACTGACCAACAAGAAAAGAGGGAATATGGCAGAACGGCAAATAGGGGGCGATATTATCGGTCCCGGTGGTCGGGGCGAGTGGATGGGGCCCATCAAGTGTTGTGACTGGAAGTTGGCCGGACCCGCCGTGTCTACGGTCCGCGGGTAAAGAATTGGTAAGGGTAAACCAGTGGCAACAATCAAGAAAGTGGCTGACCCGTGATTTCCTTCGTGGGTCAGGGACTGCCCTCGGCATATCGAGCAACGCCATTATAGGGGAATTTACGGTGCTAAATGAAGCAGCTACTATGCACTTGGTCGGCGGCAAAAAAATTGAACAGGAATCGGTGAACTTGGCCATAATTATCTAGCGAATGAGAAAGACCTGGGCCAGTTCTTTCTTTTCTGTCCTATTCGTCCGTCGAGCCAGATGCGAGCATCAATAAGCCGAAGTAATTGATGGCGGAGCACTCTACTAATAAGCCACTGCGCGGGCAAAGCGGCGTCAATGCTTTTCAGGGCGCCCCAGTGCCTGCATTAGCTGCCTCACCTGGGCAACAATCATAGCCATGGAACTGGAAACTTCAGACTTGCAGACTCGCCTATTTGGATCTGCATTTTGCATTGCACTGTACACATAGCTAATCTTATGTATGGTTATTCGCTGAGGGGAACGTAGGCAACACTCCTCAGCGGTCTTCTAGCTTACTAGTCAACGCCTTTCTTTGACCAGTAGCTTATTATTTATACATTATTTGGTCAGCATTTATTAAGACACTGCAAGGTTATCAGGAGTGGCGTGATGTGCAATTTGTCAGGCCCAGTCCATTGGCTCCAATTTGACAGATTACAGGCTATCATCCAAAAGAACAGAGTCTCCGAAATAATGATAAGCTAAAGTAATACAGACCAACGACACTTTGGTAAAATACATTGTCTCACTGACAAACCAGGGCCGGCAGATGTGGGCGTGCGCTAAAAAGGTCAAAAGCCAAAATAGATATCGTACGGGTCCGGCGCCCCGTTATCGCCACCTATGGTCCACGCACGACATCAGGATATGCTAACTGCTAACGCAAGTCCCAGATCTAGAACGGTCGCCCTGTTCACATGACTATGGAGGCCGATCAGAAACAGTGGCCGCGGACATTTCTGATTTCGGTGTCCCGCTTTTTCTGCAGCGTTTTGGCCTTCCACAGCCAACTAAGCTTTCAACGTTGCCACCGTTACTGCTCCACTATCGCGTGGAATATCGTCGGTAGATCTTCAAACAAAAAAAACACGTGGCAAACAGGGGAATATTTCCGACATCTACCCTTACCCGATGTAGTCTCTGTACCGTCACTAATTAGCTTGGAGTACCCCATCGCTCGTATCCGCCAAAATATTTCTACATAAGTTATAGTGGCTATGCAAAATTATATGCCACGATCAAAATATAAAATTTTTCAGCAACGTAATACTTTTCATATCTATTTTTCGTTCTAATTCAGAGCTTGTGTGGCTTGTTCTTAGGCCCCGCACGGCTGCACCATTCAACAAAGTGCCACTTTTTCGACCGCCAGTTTTTCGCTCAAATAGGTTTAGTTACCTTCCTAATTGAGCACAATAAAGCGCGAAAATGTGCTTCAATCCCTATAACTCTTGCGATGTTAGACTGCACATCAGCCGCCCACCCCGGAATATTTTGAACTTACGTACAAAATACCGAGTTCCGATGGCGTCTTGCATGCACATTCTGGCCACACCAGAAGGCAAGGAGGCAAACCTCAACGGGCAGCTACAATCCACGTCTATGTACATCAACAAAATGGAACATCCATTTGGACTAAGGTGCAGGGAAAACCCTCCGGGAAATACAAAAAAACCCAGTGGGAAAAAAAAACAAAATTCGCGGAGGTAAAAACCTGCACGTTCCCCCTCAGATGCCCACATTCGAGCACTCAGCCTACTCGACTAAAGGAACTCCATTTGGACAAAGGTGCAAGGAAAAACCTCCGGGACATTAAAAAACCCAGTGGGAAAAAATTCCCGGAGGTAAAAACCTGCACAGTTCCTGAGCCTGACGGCTCCCCTCAGACCCTCAGATGCCCTGTCTGTCTATATTAATGTTAGCCAGATGATCAAGTTGTATAAACTCTGAAGTATACTCGCTTGTGATTGAGGAGGATCTCAGCCTGCCACAGGCTCCCCTCCTGCTGCAGACTTGTGTCGCTTGACAGGCGACTTGGTTCTCGTTGTCAAGTTGAGAATCATCAGTTGTCAGTGTTCACATACAGCGATGATGAGGAAGGAAGGCAGGAGCAGGGGGAAAGATGGGCATATTTATAACCAGAGGAGAGACACAGAAGGTGCGCGAGTGAGTGGGCGACGGGTGAGTCTACGAGCATTTTCTCGCTGTGGGACGCTGGAGTCTCGGTCTCGGCGAGACAGTCATCGGTCCGAATACGAGATCAATTTGAAGTCTACGGTACAAATCCAGGTCCGAGCGCGGTCGATGTTACACAGAATTGGGGTAGAGAGACGATTTTCATCAGCCATTGTCGGATCCCTGATCCCCAATGACGCAAACAACCACTCACCTCGAGAGGATTCGAAAAAGCGCTATCTCCAGACTCCAATATTGGCTGGGCCATTATTAGATGCGGATGTTTAGTTGTTCGCGAAATGTGGATGAGTGAGAGAGACGCGTTGGGTTTGTTGACGTGTTCTGGAGGGCGAGAGCGTGACAGGATCTGATCTGTGTAACCCCAGAGTGCTGGCAACACTCTCATCGGCCCGAATCCGAAACACTAATTAATTAACTGCATGAAATAGCCGAGATTGCATAAAATAACCGAGGCCTGTCTTCAGTGCTAATCTCCGTCGTAACGTGATTGCGTTTACAATGAGTTGGAGCAAACACGCGCCTTCCAGTCGACAGTAGTAACCACACCACTACTTGGCGTCAGCTACTCACTAGAGTACGGAAGAGATACCGTCTTCAGCATCCTATATCAGCTGTGTGTTGCTCATCCTGTAGCTATGCAAAAAGAATTCCCTATGGGATAGTGAGAATTGTTCGACCAATCTGAACAGTACTGCAGCCATCATTAAATGATGGGCGTAGTCCGTGCGCAGTGTCTGCTGCCTTCTCAGCCGCTTCACGTGTTCCTCCACTTGAGCCGCACTCGTGCGTGTTCTTGTCAGTTTCAGCTTTGCGTTAGCCAACTTACTATCGCAAACCCGTGTGCAGGATTCAAAAATGGCGCTGTTCAGCTGGGTCCCGGATTGCTGTTGGTGGACCTGGAACTGATAACGAGAGTAGAGCTCAGGATGATGGTCGTTTGGCTGAATGGCGGCCGATGCAAGAGCAACCATATTTGATTTTGGTCCGCAAAGAGATCAGATCAAAAGGTGAATTCGACTGTGTAAGTTGCTGTTGTGGAAGGTGCCTGGTACGAGTCGAGTTGGAAAGGGAAGAAGCCAGACGAGAAGAGGCCAGCATGAAGAAGAAGAAGAAGGGCTCCGACAAGGATTTTTTGGCCTGGCCCAAACGCGAGGCGGAACCCGCTGCGCCACACCACTTAACGCGCACTCGCTGCGCCACAGTGGGCCCCTTGCCACCGCCCCTATAACGGCCCGCGGTCAGTCGGTTATCCATCTGGGGGTCTAACCCAGTTTGGCATAGTTCCTGTACTCTAACCAAAATATGGAAATATGCAGCACAGTCTCTAACCAAGCTATGTACTTGTCAGGAATCCTTCCTGAGGGTCTTGTACTGTGCCTTCCTGGCATGACTACATAACTGATATATAACTAGTTAACTATAAATAATCGCAACACAATGAATAACTACTGGGCCTAGAAACGCATCACCTGCTCATACGCTTGGAGTGTCCCAATCCCTGCTATTCGCCCTCGTAAACTTGCTGGAGGACCTTCTACTCCGGAAAGAGTACCTATGCATTCCCCAGACAAGTTTGGTTGTAAAACGGAACGTTTCTCGCCGTTGGTCGTCGAGGTTGTACGATGGGGTCCTCGAGACGTAATAGGCCGTCACACTCAGACTGTTGGTACGGTTAGCTTAGCTACTAACCAACTAATAAAATTGCTTACTAGGTCGCGTCGCAGATGCCAAAATGAAGATATTTGGTCCAACCCGATTGGGCGTCTTGCCACAATTCTAGGTGGATTACTTCTTTCCTCATTATACAGCACCCTAAGCATCTCGTGCTTGCAAGGTAGGCCAAACTGCTGGAAAAACGCGGCCCTGCCGTCTGTGTGAGGCTGTCGATCATTCAGCTCAGCTGTTGCCTGAAGGTACTGCTGATGAAGCAGTCCAAGAGCTTTATACGTGATCTTTGTCGAGAGCTCTCCAAACAGTATATTTCGGCGATATTGGGTGGTCTTCCAGGATTGTCTTCTTAGTGTCGACCATTTCCCCGATCTTTTGATGCAGTGTTCAGGTCCGTTAACGAGTTAACCATGTAGCCCTTCAGCTCGCTGTGCGATGACTCCAAAATTGAGGTTGTATACATTCCGTAGTTGCGATACTGGGAGGTAAAGCGACGTACGAACTGGGGAGATCTTGTCAGCCATTGATTCTGCAGGTATACTAGGATATCTCTAAAAGACGATGCCAGTTAGGATTATACCATCTAAAAGTGCGAAAGGTAGACTGTACCTGTCTGGTCGGAAAATGGATCCAGACTGTCTTCAAAAAGTTCATAGGTCTCGGCATATATTACCATTGACCATAGCTTTAATAATCCGACTTTAGTATGGGGCACCTGCGGTCGAGAAGAAGCTAATGTAGGGTTCAACAGCTCACGAACAGACGAGGTTATTGGGGCATCATCTTCGCCTGCCGGCTGAAGCCACTTAAGATTGTCGTTTTTGACAACATTCTCCTGGATATGCCAGATGCAAAGCTGTTGTTGAACGGACTCAAGCCCAATCCTCAGAGCAACTTTCAGTGCTGCGTCGTCGTCGGTAAGTACTGTGTACCTATCAGTTTCCAGATTGATTTCGAGCGAGTTAGCGAGGTCTCGGAGTTGTTGGATTACCCGACAGTAGCGCTCGGCGTCTTCTTCTGTGACAAGGGCAAATGCCACAGTAAGACGGGTCCCAAAAGGAGTGTAGGCGTTTATCTCGATCAGCAGCATATTAAATCAGTTAGTCTTGTATGTTGCATCAATAGATAAAACGACATGGTACGCCCTGAACCATCCATATGTGCGGGGAGACTCCAAAAACCTCCAGAAACTGTATTTCCATGACATATACCTGCTGAAGATATCATCAGCGCAGAGATTCGAGATGAAGGCTTGAGTTTGCGAGTAAGGACCAAGGGTCTCTCGGCGCAGTTTTGCCCAGTAATTCCAAACATCTCGTCGGGTCAACAATGCCTCTGGCTTCTTTGGCTTGGCAATAGCAACAACATCCCGGCCACCGCAGCCCTGACTCCAAAGCCACGCGTATTTCCTCAAGGTCTTCCAATGTACGCTTGCGATGGATAGGGTCACCAGATGGGCAGATTAGATGCTCATGGTTATGCTCAGTACACAGAGAATTATAGACCCAGAGGTCTCCACGCGACCGTCGGCAAACAAGCTTGCCAGTTAGTCCACTCCGTACTAGTCTGGCGAATGCTATAACCAGTAGGAGTATATTCTCGTCCGCCAGCAGTGCAACAAACGTCATGTCGTCGATATTGCCGAGTCACAGGGTCCCTCTCAGATCCTCGGCGCTGCAATGGCGAACAGCGCCCATACTTGTAACGTTGCGAGGGCCACCTCAGCAGTAAACCACGCCTTCCCTTCGTAGGATTTAGGAAACTGTTCGAGCATTGCGAAAAAGATCTCGTGCAGAGTGAAAGGAATTTCGGTCGCGTGAAGTCGCGTGAAGTCGCGTGCCGAGGTACATTTTCGGCAAAGGGCAACACAATACTGGGTTAGGAATTTACGCTGATTTTTTAGGTTCTCCTCAGACACGCCGTTGCCAATCTGGGTTAGACCCCATGTGGGTAACCGTCCGACCCCGTACCGCTATAGGACCTCCTTTTTTTAAGTGGCACTTTTTTCAGAGTGCACCATTCAAAAAAGTGTTTCTTTCCAATTCGGTTGTGAATAACTAGATTGAGCGAAAAATTGGTGTGAAAAAGTGGCGCTTTGTTGAATGGTGCAGGGCCCAAGCCTATGTGTTCAAGTCAATGGTGTTTCGGTCTCATCTCTCGGCAAAACGTTCTTTGCACCTCATCCTCTGTCTCACAGTAGCTTTCATGTCACTGATAGAATCATCGCAAAACCCGCGCCCCTGAAGAGGACAGTGGAGGGTAAAATAGGGCAGACCAATCCACGCGCGACAAACCATTAATACTAGAAATTTCCCCTTTTTATAGGCTTCAATTGCGAGTAAAATCCTTCTCTCTTGATTTTCATCAGAATTGGACATGGTTGCGATGCTTTATGAGTTTAAACTACAACAATAGGGGTGATTTTATGAAGATTTGATCCGATTGGGAACGATCCACAAGCTGGCCGAACAAGTTATGGGACCTTTCACCAACCGCATCGGTACATTATTTAAGCTCACTGATTTGTGCAGATCCAAGACAATATAGGGTAGTCGAGTATAGGCGTAATTTACAACCAGTTGACAATCTGCGATGTCAAGCCCAATATTTTTCAAGCCGATGGCCAAATACCCTGTGAGGGTCCCCCCAAGTCCTTGTTTGCATTACGTGCGTGAGTGTGTTACCTTGGAGAACGGTGTCCTCTTCTTTGCAATAATCCACTAGTTATCTGCATTTTGTATATCCGGCAAATACGTGTTTGTTGCAAGGATTCCTCTGAATCACGGACAATAAATCCATACTGGATCCTGTCCCGTTGCGATTTCCACCAAATCGCGCAATGTCAAGTTGAACAGTGTATAGCGTGCTGCAATAGACGATCTCTGGAAGCTGGAAATTCCGCAAATAACAACTATTCATTCCACTTGAATCCAGGCGCGGTCGAATACATTGTTTCATTCAACCTCGTTGTCGTACCCGAGCGCCAGTTTCAATCGTCTTCTTCTGAGCTGAAGTGTATCGATCGGATAGACTAGTGCGGCGCTTCATCTATTCTTGCTGGTGATTGAAGGGTAGTCAACTAACAGCGTGGTCCGTCTGAACCTGCGTACTGTGCACTGGCAGATATCCAATATGCAACCGACCCTAGGAAATATACGAGCCGGCATTTCACCCGATACGACCACGCTCGACTCTGGTGAGTCCCAATTCGATATCTCTGGCTAAATTTTCTAGCTTCGTGGATTCTGATTGAGCCCAAAATGACTTCCAAAGGGGGTCCCCATGTTCGAATATTTCATCAAGCTCTTCTAGAGTTCGACGTTTGGTCTCAGGAGCAGCGACCAACACATGGAGGAATGCCATCACGTTAAAGGCAGCGAAAATGAAAAAAAGCCGCCATCGAATAGAACGCAAAAGTGGGGGAACAGCTAAACCTAGACCAAAATTTGAAGCCCAATTTGTTGCCGTTGCTAGCGCAACTGATTTAGTTCGGACACGTAAGGGAACTACTTCAGGTGGATACATCCAACCAATTGGTCCCCATGATGCTGCAAATGTTGCCACGGCCAGATACGAGAATGCAAGAATTGAACGCGTTGCGCTAGGATGATTGACAACTATCCAAGTATATGGCTGGTCCTGGTTTGGATTGGGCATACCGAAAGCCATAAGTAACACGCCTATAAGTAATAGCCAAAACGACATGACTATTGATCCGATAAGCAGGGCTGGTCTTCGCCCCCAATTGTCCACCCAGAGAATAGACGGAATCGTCATCAACATATTAATGACATATTGGATAGACGATGCAAGCATTGAATTAGAGAGGCCAGCTGATTTAAGAACGTAGATGATGTAATACATCAGGACGTTCATTCCGCTCAGCTGACTCCACATTGCAATGGCCATCGACAGAAGCACACGCTTGCGAACTTTGCGAGAAAATAGTTCCGCGTATGAATTGGATTCTTCTTCTCTTTCAAGCTTAATCTGATCCTCGATTTCTTTGTATTCGGCCAGAACCATGGGGTGATTGACATCGCAATTTGTCGTGCGCAAAAATGCTAGGACCAATAAGGCTTCGTCCCACCGGTCCTTACTTGCTAGCCAACGCGGAGAACGAGGAAACCAAAAAAGACCAATAAATAGGACGATGGCAGGAAGAGTCTGGACGGACCAGGGCACCCTAAACGACGCTGTCGAATTGAGAAACGAGCAACCATACTCGATGAAGTATTGTATCATGATACCCCATGTAATTGCAAATTGTTGTAGAGATACAATTCGACCTCGAACTTGTCGTGGTGAAATTTCAGACTGATAGATAGGTACAATCGTGGTCGTGATACCGACACAGAGACCAGATATGACTCGACCAACTATTAGCATTGGTACTCCGGTTGACGCTGCCTGAATTGCAGCACCGGTACACCACAGAGAAGCACCTATTTGAATGGCGACTTTGCGAGAAAATATGTCACCGAGATAACTAGAGAACAAAGCGCCTACCAGTGACCCAGCAGCCAATGCACTAGTAATGACACCTTGACGCGTTCCTAGCGGATTTCCATAGTAATTTTGATATTGCTCCCCTGAAATTACACCTGACATGGAAGAAATGTCGAAACCCGAAATGGCTCCGCCCAACGCAGTAAACGCCGATATAGTATAAACGTTAAGCAAACGGACCATGCTATTAATCTAGAAATATTAGCGAACGAATCAGATAGAAGACATTATGTCTAAAATCTCTGGATGGCCTTGTTGAGATGGAATGGGAAGGCATAAGACATTGACCCTGACATTTTTCGCCCCGCCCTCGAATCTCTGGCGAAAAACACTAAACGTGGCGATCCATGTCAAAGCGTTGTCCAGGGTTAGCAATAAATGGCGCACCTAGCCCTCTTTGGCACCAGTCATACGGATCCACGAGCTCTGCAAAGTTTCCATATTCGCAAAAAATCGTATTGTTACGGCTCATCAGTCAGCAGTTATGAGAAACTCAGGTAATCGTTGGCAATTCTAGTGGACTTTCTCCGCAAGAATGAATATCCCTACTTTCCTAATTGCGGATGGTATTGCAATTACTACATTGACTATGGAACAAACCAGACTATACGATTACTTTACGATTCAAGCTTCAACTCTATATTCCATTTTACGATAATCTCAAGAGTCGACGGTGCCATAATCCTCCTAACATTGGCAATTTCGGTCATAAAATTACGTAAACGGCCTTTCGTCAGATTTCTCCGTTTGGGAAGGCACCGTTCGCTGAGCCCTGTTCAGGTGCAAGACAATAAAATTATTACCCTTTGCATTCCCCTTCACTCGTCGCATATCCTTCAACCTCTCGACGTGGGCTGTTTTGGTCCTCTGAAGAAAGCGTACGGGCAACAAATCGAGAGCATGATGCGCTCTCAGATCACACATATTACCAAGGAGGACTTTCTTGCAGCGTTCTATGTCGCCTTTCAGGTCTCGATGACAGAAAAGAACATTCGAGGAGGCTCTCGGGGTGCAGGTCTTGTCCCTCTAGATCCAGAGAGTGTGATATCGAACCTAGATGTCAGGCCGCGTACGCCAGCACCTCCTCCAGTTCTTCCGGACCAGTCTGAACACTTCAATAAAATACTATTAGATTTCTTCATGAAACTACAATAGAACCAACAACAGCCAATAATAAAACACTTCGTAGCCTCATCTACGCGATCTCCTGAACAGTGGGCTTATGACTGTATAGGTCGTTGTTATCATCATCGTTTCTGGGCCATGTATCTTCAAATTTATAAAGCTCCGGACAGGGTGCTGATCCGCGTCTCAACACATACCTACGAAACCACCACGGAAACACTTCAAAGAGCTGATAATTCATATGTCGTCTCGTAGACACGCCGAAGACGTAGTCAAGCTCTTCCAGTGTTCGCTGCTTCGTTTCCGGTACCCATAAAAAGATCATCACTAATGCAGTCATGTTCATCGCGGCATAGAAACCAAAGGCGCCAGAAGTACCAAAGGCTCTTAGCTGTCGCGGGAATGTGATTGATACCACAGTGGCCCAGAAATTATTGGTTGCGACCGCCCAAGACATTCCCACTTCTCTATGGCTCAGCGGGAAGACTTCGGCTGAGTAGGTGAATGGAATAGGGCCCTCACCGGGCGAGTAGAATGCGTCATATATATAGATGAACAAAGTGACCATCCCCAAATGAGCCCTACTAGTGGATGGAATAAAATAGCACATCCCAGCAGCAAGAAGAGTCCATCCCATGTTAGGAAATGTGAAAAGTAGAAGACCCCGGCGGCCGAATGTGTCTATAGTCCAAACTGCCGGCCAGGCGAATGCAAAATTCACAAGTCCGAAACCGAAAGAGGCGAGAAGGGCAGTGATATTAGACGCACCAGCTTGCGAGAAGATCGTGGAAGAGTAGAATGCGATAATATTAACTATCATAAGATCAGCGACTTGTTTGGATTAACGACAACGAGGCGAGCTTACTGCCGCACATCTGCTGTGCAAGCATGACAATCCCGGATGCCTGAGTAGCTCGTCTAAGACGCGGGATCGTAAAAAGCTGTATAATTCTTGTGAGCATGCTTTCAGTTTTACTAAACCCAGACTCTTCCAAAAGAGTCTCCTCGTACTTCAGCTGAGCGTGGATGTAGTACAAATCCCTGGCAGCTTGAAGTGGGGTGTTTCGGAGACGTAGCAGCGACTTGTAAGCCTTGGCGACCTGCCCTTTCTTCATAAGCCAACGAGGCGATTCTGGACAAAAGAAGATTCCGATGAGAAGTGGAACTGCAGGAACGAAAGCTGAAGCAAGCTGAAATCTCCAGGCATTTTTGCCAACGTTTACGAACACAAGGTTGGCACATGTTCCAAGAAGAATACCGAATGCAGTCCAAACTTGCCATGACATTACTAAGCCTCCGCGAATGTTGGGCGGTGCCACTTCCGACGAATATACAGGCACGGTCACTTCCTTGAGTCCCATTCCTATGCCAAGCAGTATACGATTTGCTACGATCTGACCCCAATGTTGGCTAAGTCCAGCGCCAAAAGGCGCAAGCAAACTAAAGATGGCAGCTAGAAAGATCGTTCCTCGGCGTGCGAGGATATTATTCAGGGGATCAGACATCCAAGCAGCACTAGAAGAATATTAGGCACAGCTGGTCATAATCCGGTACGGCTTCAACTAGGCGTACTCACAATACTGTTATTGCAATGTAGGGACAGGAGTTGACGAAACCAACAATCCAAGAGTTCTTGTTGCAAATAGCCGCATTCGCTGGGATATTGCAATAGTCACCACTATCCGGAATGCCCAATGCAGTGGCCCAGGTCAAGTTGGCGCCATTTGACCCTTTAGGCTAATGAGTCAATTCCAGTTCACTAATGGAAAAATAAGTTGGTTCAGACCTGTTTGATCCCAGCCTTGGATAGCAGCAGCGATGGAGTTCAAAATGATAGTGAAATACACCATTTTGGGATGTTTCCAACGATGCGTCGTTTCCTCCACCAAGACGCGACAGTCGTTCTCGTCCAACTCGGGAATATTATATATATTTGATGGACTCTGTGCAGCCAAAGCTCCTTTGATCAGAAGAGATTTTTGATCCTCGAGTCCATATGCCTCAGCGAACGACTCAACATCTAAGACCAGCTGGTCTTTCGGGATGCCAACTAGGGGATTCTTGATTCTTTCTGAACGTTAGAGGTGCGGTTGGTCCGAAGTAGTTAAATCAGACTTACTCTCCGTCCACATTATTTTCAAATGCAGCTCTCGCTTTTTTACTATGACCCTGATCTATAAAAACTGCGCCTTCTTGCTTTTTCTCGTTAGCGGTGGCAAGCCTGGATAAATGTTAGACGGTCCAACACATTTGACTGTAGGTCACAGATTGGCACATACACTGAGTGATTGGATAAATCAGCGCTCTTATCTGTAAATTCAGCCATGTGGACGACTGCGGCCAACTGAATTTATGAGATAGTACGAATATTTTGCTATCCCGGAAGGGTCAATGTCAGGAATATATATATTTCGACGCCTCAGCCATCCAATGTGCGGGGCATAGAGTGGGGAAGGGCTTGCGCATGCCCGAAGCTCTTCTCCGAGGACTGAAAGCGGGGTTGAGTAGTCGGGGCTGTTCATTGGGAGCGAGAAGGTTGTTCCCATGCGGGGTTCCAAATGAAGCTAGTAACGGGTTGAATTCAAAATTCCGCTGAGAGGTCGAGTATTTCCAGTTCAGTTCTGCTCACTGTCATACGATATGAGACGAAATTCATCGCCGTAACGGTTTACCCTGCCCAACTTTAATATGGCGTCCGTAAACTTAAACCACCGGAGCGGGGTTTCTGTCGGCGGAGAATTCCGGCCATGGCAGATATATCAATTTAATCCGAAGCCTTTTCTTAGGCGAATTGTTAAGGACCCAATTTCCTGTTTGATAAATTACAGAGGCTGAGTTGCAAACCTTAATATAGACAAGCCATGGCTGATCGAAACGGGGCTATGTGGCATGAGGCAGAGTAGTCAGCAGGACACGTACCGCCAATCAAATGAAAGACTGCTTCCATAATCCACGAACCACTTGCACATTAAGTTCCAAATATGACAACAAATATTCGCCAAGGAGACCGAATGTTCACGTAACATCCTCATGCACGTTGCCAAACTTGAGGCGAGACCTGAAAGATAAAGTTCATTCTGACCCAACCGCCGGGGAACTGAGGTTGAATATACTTCCCCGCAAGATAGTTCAAACTCTGCGCTCGCCTCTCTTCCCAGCGCGTAGGAAAAAATATATAGGTGCCATTCTCGAATTGTTTTCTGACCAGTACTCCGTAAATTCTTGATTCACTTATATAAGGTCGTGTTCATTTTCACTTATGTCTGTGGTTCTCTATACATCTTCATCCAGCCGAGGAAGACGTGACATCACTGGCACCAACCAAGTCCACTGGTGTTGACGAGTGCCGTGGCACTATCGTCCACGCGGCTGCCAACCTGTCTCCCAGGTCGCCGTCCAGGGTGCCATGGACGGTGTCGTCCATGATTTCGGCAAAATAGATATCCTCATCCTCTCCACCGGTGTGTCGATCATGTTCACGCCGAAGACTACTCTGCTGCAAAGTTCAAGCGCGTTATTGATATTAATCTGAACGGTTCACTTACCTGCGCCTAGGCGGCCGGGAAGCACATGATCGCTGCAGGCCGAGGTGGCTCAATCATCTTCATTGGATCTATGTCGGGGTCTATTGTCAACTGGCCCCAACCCCCAGTCTGCTTACAACGCGTCAAAGGCTGGTGTTATTCATCTCATGAAGTCACTTGCGGCTGAATGTGCGCAATACCACATCCGGTGCAATGCAATCTCGCCTGGCTACATGGACACCCCTCTCAATACCGAGTTCGAGGAAACATACTTTCCCGAGTGGAGGGCTCGTACTCCCATGCGTCGCCTGGGCCAGCCCGAGGAACTTGATGGGTGTGGCTTGTGGTTGGCTTCCAGTGCTAGCACTGACATCCTCATCGATGGTGGCTATACCGTGATATAAAGACCTCGAAGTCTACGCACTCCCTCCCCAATGCGGTTATGGCGTTCTGCTGCTTTTGTTTTTGCATGATTGTCTGGTACCGAATTCATGATAGAAACCATTTTGGGTTTAAATGATTGTATAATATATTTTTTTAATGTTTACTCGAAGTTTTTAATATTTGGGTCATGTTGTCGCGTGGATTTGCCCGCGCTTTCGAATTTCTAGATACGAATAGCTAGCAATCAAGGGTAACTTAGCTAGCTTAAAAGGGCTTGGAATTTCAAGGGTGCGGATAGGAATGTGTAAACTTCATTCTAGAGACTAGAGCTGCACAACTTACAGTTCATTTGACATTGACATGTGCAGCTGCGAGTGTGTCAACATATATTTTCTAACTATTCCACTTTAGGATTAGCGTGAAATTGTAATTGGTGGTAAACCTTAAGTCAAACGGCTTCAGGGTTCGCTTGCGGCTTGCCGCGGGGGAGTGCCCGGCCACGTGTAATTTGCTTCGCACGGGCCATGCGACCACTGTCAGGAGGGCCAGGAACCGTCCGGCATTACCCTTGTCATATGACTGTATCTTTACAATGGTGCCCGGACAAAATAACTAGATTAGAAAAGAGCACAGCCGGCAAAGCGAAGCCAACACAATACTTCGAAAGCAGATACAATAATTTAGAGCGCGCCAAGGCGATATTGTGCATTGAAAGGAAGATTTCCCAGGGTTTAACCCGAGCTCTGACGTGACGACTCGTGGCTCGCAGTTGCGCTTCGAGCTATCAGATGAGAAACTTATTGGCGAAGACCGCGCTGCCGACGAGTTTTGTCATGATTGCCGTACAAACATGTCGTCGTGAATTTAACCGAGTGGGTTGGGTCATGCGCACCTTTGCAATATGATAAGACACTGCAGTACCTCGGTCAGAGTATTAACCGAGGAGCTCACGCCATTCAGTAAAATTGATGGATCGACACTGCAATCAAGCGTGTTAAGGTCTTTATTGGGCGAGGGGCTCCACTGGTCGTGAGAAAAAGGGTTTAAGTAGTGGTACCCTTCTTGACCTGACAAATATTGCCGGTGCATGATGTACCATACTGGGGCTTTTGACGCTGATCTCTGTAGTCACATACTACGCTGTGAGTATATGGGACACTTTTTAACGCCTAATTTTCGCTGAGCTGACTGATATCTGATTGATTTCATTAGTAAGGTTGCAGCATGCGATGTAATGTTACTCTTTCGGGTAATATTTCGCCGTCTAGGAAGACATGAATGGCTGCGTGCGGGATGCCCGGGACCACGCCGGGTTACAAGGCGTATTACGTAGGTCGTGGAGCCACTCCAAAGAGGTGGTCAACCGATAAGGGCCAGCCCTGAGGTAGCTGCGTTTACTTCCCAACATTCTCGGAGTTCGGTGCTTCTAAGTTTCTCCGCCTGCGCCACACACGGAGTCTTGGCGAGAACGCTGGCCCGAGAAAGCTGGGTACAGTACAAAACGGTCAGGGTGCCAGAGTGATATGTCGGGCAAGCAGAACCGCTGATGCCAATTAAGCTTTACGTTAATTTACCCCTCACTGCTGAACTGCTGTCTTTGGAGTGCCGAAATTTCGCGGATCAGGGCCAATCTCATATTGCTTGCGACAGCTCACATGCGCGTAATTTATTCTTAGAATTTGAACCCCGTATCTTTGTGATGGCCGTCGATCAAAGTAAAGGTGGTTCCCCAAAACTCGGTTAGCGACTTGGTCCGAGGGGTCAATTCTCTGACTTTTTGCTGTGGCACTATTCAGGATTCGACAGCTCCAGTTTTAGTTCATAGAAACTTGAGTGCCCTTGAGGCCATCGGTATGGCATAAATGTCGACTGCGTCTATTGAATGCTTCATACCCCACTCGTCAGAGTATTCCTGTTACCTAATCTAGAAGCACAGCCCTTGCACTTCAGGCCGCGTCTGCACATCCGACCTAAGAGATAATAATCATTAATAAAAAGTGGACGGCCTTCCGCGGATCGCAGCATCTTCATTCGCACCGTCGCAAACCACACCGATGGAACGAAGTAAACGAGATGCGCTCAGACCCAATGCAAAATTAGTAGCCCAGTCGCCGCGGCAACAAGAGACTCGGAATTCGCGCGGATGCGGAGTGTGGGACGATCTGGGAAGGATATATCCAACTCACGAGCCAAGACATGGCGAAAGTGGCAACGGCAAGATATGTGCATGCTAAAATAGAGCAACTTGCAATACGATGGCCGACAACGATCCAAGTATACGGTTGGTTCGCGAGTGGGTTTCCTCGCCATATCGCAGGAGTAGTCTGCCAAAAAGGAAGAGCCAAGGACATGACGACGGCAGCCAACAAGTAGCCTGGGAGGGCGGCCCCATCTGTCGGTCCATAATATTGAAGGGATGGTCATGACAACATTTATGACATACAGGATTGCCGACGCTCCTGTTGAGTTGGGGATATTGGCGGAGGAAAGAATGTGATATTACATCAGTACATTCATGCCACTCAATTGACCACACACTTGAATAGCTATCGAGAAGAAGACGCGTTGCCTATCTTACGCGAGCATAACTCCCGAAACGAGTTGGAGGTCTCCTCGCGCTCATACCGAATCTGGTCTTCGATCTCTTTATACTCGGCGAGTACAAGCGGGTCACTAACTTTAATGTTTGGCGAGCGCAGAAAGGCGAGCACGTTCAAGACGTCATCCTGCCTGCCCTTTCAACGAGCCACCGAGGTGAATGGGGAAACCAAAAGACAACAGCCGGAAAGGCCTGTATACCTGCGTGGAAATTTCGGACTGGTAGAATGGCATAAGAGTGGACGAGGTGCCAAACAACACCGAGACCCGATATTATGCGCCCAACAATCTCGCAACCCCTTTTGAAGTTGACTGTACGGTAATAGCGACGCACTACAGGAGGCGCCCGCCATAGAGCTTGCGATACTACCCTGGCGCATACCAAATGGATTTCCGAAATCTCTCTTAATACCCGACATGGAAGATATGTCAGATCCAAGGAGAAATCCTGCAAGTGCCGCGAATGCTGATATCGTATATCCATTTCAAAACCGTACCATAGTGAGCGCGATACAAGATGTACTGTAGGTGAGCCGGGGTAGGGTGTGAGACAATAAGACAGACTAATGACTTCCAAGCAGGTCACAAATCTTTTCTTTCACATTGGTAGATACTTGCATCGCCTGGGTGCACCGAGAATATTGTGAAAATTGGCTTTGGGCACTTTTCCCTGCTCGCCTCTAGAATGGTGCAATGTATTCGGGGAAGTTAGAGTTTGGTATTCTGTGACCTTGGCAGGCGCGCCTGTTTTTCGTTTGCCAGCCCCGCACAGAGCTAGACGTTGACAGAAGCTGACAAGACACGTGGAACATTTCTGACTGCTTGCAATATTTTCGAACACGTTATTGCTAGAAACCTTGAACCCTTTGCATGGTCTTTATTCGGAAGAAATTTGTATGTTGTCGATGTAGAATATTGGGGGCCCACGCTAAGACGGGCGGCGTGACTCAAAGTATTAATCTGTCTCCATCCGCCTCGGATGCGAGATTTTACGCATACTTTTAACCGCAACCCTTTACAGGATTATTGAGACGAGACTCCCCTAGAAAGCAACACCCTCCATGTAGTATTGCGGCTTCGCACATCGTACTTCTCCCATACACAACTGGGCGGTGCGACGAGCTCGCGCGAGCCCAGCCCTAAACCGGGCCAGGTGGAGAGAGATATGTTCAAGCTTTCGGTTACGGCAGGGCATTAATGTAATGTCAGCAGTCTGCATTAGCTTTCTGCCACTAGCTGACCACCCAAACTCTAATGGCGCGGTTAAAAATTTGTTTATCAGGAAGCATTTTTAGGGACGACCATCGATATGGAAAGAATGGAATAGACAATATTTGTCCTCCGTCCCAGGCCAAGTAGGAAGTTTGTGTTTGAGTTCCAAGATCAAGTCCAAGTTCAAGTTCAAGTTCAAGTCCAAGTCCAAGTCCAAGTCCAAGTCCAAGTTCAAGTACAAGTACAAGTCCAAAGTCCAAGTCCAGTTCGAGCCTTCGTCTTGCCGTGCCTAGCCAGATTTAGTTAGCCCTGCCCAGCCACCGTCACAGTTTCCTAGTATGACATCGTGGCCGTCGATCTTCGGCACTACGTAGAGGTAAACGTGGGGTTGGTAGTTACCGCCAATGTCTAGCGACACTTTCGCTACTTCCTCAATTTGTCCGTGGTAGGGCCGTCAAATCCCCTTAGGGACTGGGGTCTAATTTTAATGCGCTTTAGTTGGTGTCTCTCGGCGAAGCGGGAAAAAACGAGGCCGTAAACGTTGCAGCCAGTGTCGATCAATGTATTTGCATGACATACACTATCTACCTGTGCTGCTAATATGAAAGGTGGTCCATTAAACTTTGTCTCTTCCCTGAAAGCGTTCCACTCCTCCTTGGAATAGGGCTGGACACGAATGGCGAATATATTCGCATTCGTACGAATATTCGCAATTCGCATGCGAATAATTGGATCTTGCATGCTTGCGAATGCGAATACGAATAAAAATCAATTATTCGCAATTATTCGCAATGTTCGCAATGTTCGCACATAAGTAAATTAATTAGAAATCACCACCACACCCGCACACTCTCGCCCACATAAATCCTCCCTCATCACCGCCACAAGCAACTAAGCCCTACCCTCGCTAGGGCTTTCTTATTCGTCGCCGGAGTACATATCCTTTAACAAAACAAGCTTCCTCAGGGTGTCCCAAGAAACCCGAACCCCGGATAGAATTTCGGACTCGCTGTTGGCCATGCTGTGGAGGCTTCTTGGTTCAAAGGGTGTAACTAAAGGGGCAGGACTGTCACATCGGTGAGGTAGAATAGAAATATAAAAAAAAACTTGTAGTTTGATGCTCTAGAGGCAGAGGGAAGGGGGTGGGGTTTGTCAGGGTTTGGGCTTTTGCACCCTGCGAATTTGCGAATATTATTCGCATTCGCATTCGCAGCTGACATTATATTCGCTGCGAATAAAAGTTTATTCTGCGAATTGCGAATGCGAATGCGAATAGGGAAAATTGTATTTGTGTCCACCCCTACTGAGATGGCCGAATGAAGCAAGATCATTCGGCGGTTTTTGGTGGGCGAGCGGGGGAGTTCTGAGTTAGTAGAGGCGCAATTATCTGTCGTGCCTTCCTCGTCATTGTGAATCCGCTTTTTCCTAACTTGCATACACGAGCTCCAATGCCGATCTGGAGATTGCCGTGCACAAATTTGCAGTCTCGACTTGGTTACGGATCTCGAGACTAACATGCAAGTTTTGGTTCGAGCCGATGATGCTCGACTGTTCTGATTGATCCCTAGCGCGATGGTTGATCTTCTTGCCGGCGGTAAGCAGTGTTCCAGAGGAGGACGTTAGGGCACCTTTCAATGCACCACGACTCCCTTCAACGCGCGAAGTCGTGCTATTTCCGAAGTTCATATGCTTGCGTATGAAGCGGCCCATCTTTCACACTGTCCATCCACCCACCATTGCTGGAGAAAATAACTCACAGCTTCTGGGGGATAATCATTGTGAAGGTCTTCTAACGCCTCCGCCTGTTCGTCAGCATCGATTGCGCTTGCGACTCGTTTAATGCATTGCATAGAGTCATCGACGTCGCCAACTTTCTTGAAATGCTTTCTGCAGTTCTTCATTATATTCTGCTCAATGTGCCAGCGGCAGAGCTGGTTGAAGGTGGTCGGAAATACGTCTGACAACGCCTTCATCAGAGCTTTGTCTGAATCGGTTATAGCCACATATGGCAAAGCATCTGGGAATACAACTCTTTCTGCTCCAACGTTAGATTGATATTGTTGTTAAAACACAAGTTCACTCACCCAACTGCTGCACTACCCAAGCGTAGGAGTGAGTCTGCTCGTTTGTCACGAAACACAATGCTATCCTTACCGTTCGCATATTATGGTCGATGGTGACGAAGTTTACCAGAGGGAGCCGGAACTTATTAGTCTTATAGGGTGCATCAATAATAACTAGTTGCCCATACAGGCGCGCCTTTTGAACATCCTCCGGCTTACAGAAGAACAAAGCTTCGAGCGAGCAGTCTGAGGCCATCTTTATCCTGTAGATGAAACCTTCATCTCGTAAAGTCTCCACAAATTTTGCGGTGGAATTACCTGTTCTTTGAGTGTACTGGTAGGTGCGATTATACACATCCCTGCCTAACAAAGAGAGCCCGTATGTGGTATTCAACGTCGTCGCAATTGAGCTGACAGGCGCTGAAGAGTGCTGAACGAGGTCGACCATGGTTTGCCTAGCCTCGGCAGTCGTCGATCGCTTCTCAGGATACGCGAAGGGATTTATACATTCAAGTTGATGTCCCTGATGTTCGTCAATTAGCTCTGTAAGAATCCAGGAATCATTCAGCTGCCGTTTAAAGCGAACCTTCCAAGGACAGTCGCAAAGGATGCTGCGTGCAACCTTCTGACGAGTGAGGCCTTTGCTTCTCGTTGCTCCTACCTCGATCGGAAGATTTCTGTGTCACAAAGATGAGCCGCATCGGCTGAAATAAAAAGTATATCCACGGCCGAGCTAACCCAAAGAGGAATAGTAATGAATCGGGTGCTATGATGGAATGAATCGGGTGATACGATATAAGGAATCATGCGCTATGGAATAATGGACTGGGCGATATGATGGCTTGGATATATAAGGATGCTCAAAGGTCATGTACATAGAAAATCGTGTGTTATAACTGAATAATCTTGAGTACACGTTTATATCGAACTAGGATCACTCTAGACCAGTTACTCTCTACTTCTTTAAAGTCTCGCCTACAGTCCTCTTTTGTTAGCAGAATACCATTGACCTATTGGCTCAGTGAAGGGTTTACTCTGATCTGATCTACTCAACAGCATAGGTTTTCGACATCTGGTGTTGAGTGGCTTTCTGCTACATGTACACGCAAGCAACAGCGTTTGGTCCTTGTTTTTGACAACTCCGTTCTTTACAGCAAAATTATTGTGGATCGCGTATGCTTTCACAAAGTCTCTAACTTCAGCAGCTGACTCAAAGACCATGCCAGCTCGTAGATCATATGTATTATCAGCTTCCATGGCAGTATTGCTGTATACGTGGAACAGAATTAATGGACAACGTGACTGGTGACTGAGGGACCTTTAGGAATGAGGAATAGCTATGCGACTACGAGAGACTACGAGACGCGTCTAGACACGTTCGTTCAAGACCAAATGGGACAAACGTCGCAAAGGTTAATTCCGCATCGATGAATACAATCCGCTGTCCCATGGGTACCACCACCAATCCAAACTAGTCCCAAAGAGGAATGGTCGGTTTACTCCCCATGAATCTCCAATATTATTATGCATAACCTAATCACATCGTGTTATGGGTGTTCGACTATCTCTCGTACCGATAGTTAGCCCTAGCAGCGCCACTAATATATATACAGCGCTTGGCCGAACGCTTTCCTCGCCCTGCAGCACTCTCTAATTCTGTTTAGTGAGTACTCACTGAAATTTAATATCAGGCATGTGGCACTAGACAGCTGTCCAGTATCTCCAGTTTTAAAATGAGCGATATGGATTGATAAAGCGCAGTGAAAGGTAAGTTCGATTAGAACTTATAGTGGAAGGGGTTGCTGGATATCGTAGTGATTGCTATCGTATCCAAGGTAATTGCTACCTCTATATATACACAAAAAATACTGTGTAATAGTATGAAATGTGTCTAATCCTCAACAAGAAGTGTTTCTACATATGAGGTTATTCTTACAGCTCTCATGTGTAGATGATCTACTCAATATGGGAAATATCCCTCAGACCATTCTACTTTTGTGAGGATTAGCTCGTATGACATACGTAATTGCGTAACAATCTCGCAAGAGAATTGCTCATGTGTCGTATGACAACCCTTAAAGAAGTAACGTAATCGTCAGGTTTTGTCGTCGTGTACAGACTATTATCTCATTAATGATAACACCTTTTATTGTACGCTAAGTGACGCGTGCATAAGCTAATCTAGCTTTGGTGGCTGAGCTCAAATTACCACTTCCACACTAAGCACTCTTATAACGATTCCCATGACGTGTTCTTCTATTTTTAGTGTTACTCCTTAGCATGAACTTTATCGCAGACAGTACCCTGATGTCTTCAACTACGCATGTCGGGGAGATAATTTCCGAATGCGGCGAATTGCAGGTTCAAATTACGAATCGGAGGAGACTTTGTTGTGAGGGTTAGGGCAATAGGTGGGGAACTAGGCGTGCACGTGAGTTGCCGCTCAATGGCATGCAGGGTCAATTTCTCACGCACAGGGTCGCTTTTGCTCATGATTGCACCAATAGTAGAAATGTAGAACCCCGTTATGACGATATACTACGGACAGTAATTTCTAGGGCTGTTCACGATACGATATCGGCGATGTTTGGGCAAATCGGCAATCGGCATCGTCGACCGTAATGTCTGCCGATAATTATCGTCTACCGTATCGGCAGACGTGGCAAGCTTGACGATA
>PPJW02000090.1:0-40484 GCA_003705905.2 Lipomyces sp. NRRL Y-11553 | reverse complement strand
CACGATCTTCTTGCGTAGCTCCCCTGCTTGGGGCTGACTGGCGGACATTGTCGGATTATGAGTATTAAGAGCGTACTCCAAGTTATCGGAGCAATCAGAAAAGAGCATGGAACAATAACCTGTTTTAGTGCTGGCCGTTATGAAAGCGGTGGCTAAGAGTCGAGAAGGGGTCCCTTTCATTAAAATATACCCGCCTCTACCTTCGTTACCCTATCGTAGCCATTAAAGTCATTTGTCTTGCTTGAAATAATTGTGGTGATTGTCTTTGGCTTGGCAATCGGTGCCCGGGTGTAGATCGGATCCTTTCGTAACGTATCTCCCGATGCGGAAGTCGCATTCGTGGATCGGATCTACGGCTAGTGGACATCATCGGCCTGCCGGACCTGTTAGACAGTCGGACTGACTATTCATGTCCTGCCGCCGTCAGAGGGAAGTGACAATCGGATTACTACGGATAGAGCGGCCGGGGAGATAGGATGGCTTTTTGGGTGGTGCAAAAGAGGATTTCTGGGGACATAGGAAATAGTGATGTGGTCATAGTGTGGCAATGCATGGCTGCCGGTGTCATGATACTTCGGTGACGGATGTTAGGCATCCCGAGGCTTAGCGAACGCCACCATGCCCCTATCTCCCCGGTAATAGTTACACCATAAATCGCATGATCGGGAGAAGCATAAGGATGAATATGTTAAACCAGGACCTCAACACAGATCAAGACAAAACAAATTTTATTCTACTAATTCGACTTCTGAAATCATCAACTATTGCAAAGCAGTAACTGAGAGCTATTTGAAGACACCGTAGCAACGAATAAGCAATTGCCGACATCGATCTCTCTGTTACTGTAACTATTTCCAGAACTCTCAAGTATCGAAACATGTCTACAGGAAATCTCTCTGCCGCGTTGTCCCTGCGTACCTTCCTTGAAGAATGTAAGGCGGAGGGAGATGTTGTGGAAATTGATCTGGAAGTGGATCCCCATCTCGAGTCTGGTGCCATATCTCGCCGTGCATACGAAACGGGTAGTCCAATGCCGCTCATCAACAATCCCAAGGGTAAAGATGGTCCGGAGGGTCTCTTCCGCATTCTTGGCGCTCCGGTGGGTGTCCGAAGCGATCGAGAAACTAGATACGCTCGTTTCGCGAAGTCTATTGGGCTACCTTCCAACGCAACTGGACATGACATCATTCAGAAGCTTATAGCCTCAAAGAAAGCTCAGCCCATTCCATCTGTTAAGGTTCACGATGCACCGCTCAAGGAGCATAAGATCTTTGGCGATGAAATCGACCTTCTCAAGTTGCCAGTTCCAAAGAATCACGCAAGTGACGGAGGCAGATATTTTCTCACATATGGCCTGCACAGTGTTCAAACTCCGGATGGTAAATGGGTGAACTGGGCTATTACCCGTTGTATGGTGATCGGTAAACGACAATTGACTGGCCTCGTGGACGTGAAGCAGGATATTGGGGCCATCTGGGCGATGTGGAAGGCTCAGGGAAAGGACACACCCTGGGCTTGCGCCCTTGGTGTTCCGCCAGCAGCCGTAAGCTCTTATCTAAGTTTTTGATATTTTGTGTCAGCGCTATATGCCATTGTCCAGAACGCTAACATTTGAAAATTTTTAAGGCCGTGGCTAGTGGTATGCCACTTCCCAAATTCGTGAACGAGCCGGATTATGTTGGTGCTATCACAGGAGTTCCTGTGGAGGTCATTAAGTGTGAGACAAATGACGTTGTAGTGCCGGCACAGTCTGAGGTAGTCCTTGAAGGAACTATCTCCGCAAACGAGACGGCGGATGAAGGGCCCATGGGAGAATATCACGGTTTTCTCTTCCCAGCCAAGAAATCGCCACAGCCGGTCATGACGGTCAACGCGATTACTTATCGAAGCAACCCCATCGTTCCGATCGCTGTCGCAGGTCGTGCTCCAGATGAAACTCATACCGTTTGGGCCTTGTCGATCTGCGCTGAAATTCTCGACTTGTTGCAGCAGGCAGACCTACCAATCACCAAGGCTTGGTGCCCGTACGAGTCCCAGGCCATCTGGTACGTGGTCCAGGTCGATCGGAAGAGGCTTGTGGAGATGAAGACCACGCCTGAGACATTCTGTCGCCAAGTCGGGGAGATTGTTTTCTCTTCTAAGCCTGGTCGATTTGTGCCAAAGATCTTTGTTGTTGGCGACAATATCGATCCTAGTGACTTGCATGAAGTCGTCTGGGCTGAAGCGACCAAGTCTCAGCCACAAGCCAGCGACTTCTTCTTCGTGGGCAATTATCCAACCTATGATCTAGTGCCATACGCCACCCACGGCTTTAATCCTCACGAGACGAAAGCCAAGGTAGTCAGATTGTGTATGTTGCCTGCGGAATTCAAGACTTTGGACCGGCCATGGATTGAAGCTTCTTTCCGTGCATCTTACCCTGAAGAACTCAAGAAGAAAGTCCAGGATAGCTGGTTGGCATACGGGTTTGGAGAAAATCCTGTAAATCTTTAAGCATCAAGAGAGTCAGAGCTGTCATCGCGTTTGTACTGGAAACAGAGTGGCTGAGTTTCGAGGCATGATACTGTAACACGCTATAGGTGTTATGTAATAATAAAACTGAAGGGGTTGCGTAATAGACCACAGTGTATGACGCCTTTTGAATAATGTGTGACAGAAGATGTTAATAATGTGACGCGGATGAAGTCGGATGCGGCGTGCGGCGCATGATATGTCAGTGTGCGGCGTACGGCTTCGTACGGGAAGCAGCATGCCCCCAAGTCACACATACGAGCATGATATAGGCTATGTTATGTTATTAGTGGTATGTATATTGTCAGAAATAGCCAACACATGCGTGAGCCGCACTGCATAATTGGGAGATCGCTCTGGTATAGTCAGCTGTCACAACATGTATAATCAGCTGCTACAACATACATAATCTGTGAGAGGCTAGAGGTAGCCTCAGGGGTAGTCTCGGGACTCCCAGGGTCCCTCGATAATAAGCTCCGAAACCTTAGTTAGGGGCACCGCCCTATTGGACAGACTGGACCTTGCCCCACCGGACGTAGTACATAAATAGAGTTCGTTGTTTCTTTTCTTCTCTCTTTTTCCTTTCCTTTCTTTATAGAACCCTTCTTGTAATTTATTGGACACCTAGTTAGCGAAATAGCACAAGGTTACCCCTCACAGTCCCGGCCCCGGTGGCATCCACCCTTCTTGTACGCTGTTTCCTATTATCCTGAAACTCCCGTTCTAAGCGTTGAGCCTTTTGTTTGAGTCTCTCGTACGAGTCTAAGTCAACGTCTGATCGGCGAATGGAGCTTTTTAAACCGGGCGTGAGGCTTTCCAGAAACAGAGACGCCTTAGACTCGTCAGGCCACGCTACCTGTGAACAGAGGATCTCAAACTCGGTTATGTGATCGATTAAGTCGTCAGTAGGTTTGTGTTTCAAGGCGAGTAGAGCTGCACGTCGGTTGCTCATTAGATCCGGGTCCTCGAAGTGTTCGCGAATTGCCTTCTTGAACCTTTCCCAATTTTCAAGCACCTTATTCGGATCAGAGCGATGGAACCGCTCGGCCCAGCGGTCCGGTCGTTCGTCGAAGCCCTAGACGGCGTAAGCCACCTTATAATTATCTGTTGGGAACTGGGACTCGTAAAGGCGGAAGTCCATCGTCAGCTTGTAACTCTTGTTTAGGAAGCGTTCGAGGTTTTCGGGTTTACCATCGAATTTGGTGCCCTTAAAGTCCTTAGGTTTTAGGGTCGATCCTGAACTCAAACCTGATGAGATAATTGCGCACTCGCCTGGCGAAGATGAGTGTTTTCCCGTTCCAGTGTTTGAAGCTGGGTCTGGAACTCTGCCACTTCGGCCTGGCAATCCTTGAGTTGCTCCTGAATCCGGACTGCGTATTCCTTAGTCTCGATGGCCTCGTCTTCGGTTTCTTTAGCTGCCCTCTGCAGCTTATCGCACTGGATTCGTAAATTCCTCGTGTCCAGTAGACACGCTCGCAGGACATCTCGGATATCCATTCCGGCAGGAGTCTCGTCCTCAAGCAGGCCGTGGAGGACCTCATTAAGCTTTTCGACTGGAATATCGAGGGTGTTCTCCTCATTCACTTCTTCGATAAAATCTCTGACGTCGCTGTCCAGCTCGTCCAGCCTGGGGTCCGCAATGAAGGATGGTCGTTGAGTCATTCGAGGCATTGTAGGTAATTTTCTTGCAACCGAAAGATGGTCGATACTTTGTCAGAAGTCTTATGATAAAGGTGAAATAATGTGTCTCGATTGCTAGAAGGAAGAAAGAAAGAGAAGAAAGAACAAGGGCACGAAGACAACGACATAAAAGGCTGCGCCAGACCGGGTGACTGCTGCACGGTAAGATAAGACATACGGTACCCGGTCGCCCCTGACACCAAGTGTACTATGAACCGCTTCATACCAGTCATCGAGGTGGTTTTAGTATACAGTCCCAAGAAAACCAACCCTCTCGGATGGCAATACACATTTCGGACCCCTGTGCAGAGAGCTCACATGCTTCCAACTGTCAATTTCTGTCATTCGCGCAGGCGATCCATATGTTAAATGTATTAGTAAGAAGAGGGTCTCTAGCAGCGCAGTTGCTGACTTTAGATATGTTTGAGCTGCTCCCACTATGATCCTGTCGTTAACAACGTACTTACCGCGCAGAGCTCGGTCGCGATGCATGGCCGTCCATAGGTAGTCCGGCAACAGCTTATTCCTCTTGTCCGACAAAAAACTGTATCCAGGCTCTGTATTGCTGTAATTGTCGTGCAAGGTGCGAGCGTAATACATCGGAATATGAACGTCCAGACATACCTCGGGAAGTAACGCCTCGGCACTGTCGTACAACTCGCTCAGGAAGAGTTTGAGTGCGTCCAGACTCAGTAGAACTCCGCTAATGAGACGCAACGCCGTGAAGTCGTTGGTCGCCCACGTAATTGTAGGCAGCTGGCCCTGCGAGCCGTACGAACTATTTATAAAGTGAGAATAGTCAACCGATACCAGTACATGATTTGGGCCTTACTCATCCTCTTCTTGTCCGTTCTTGGTCATCACGTTGTAGAGTATGATACTTCGTAGCACGTACCGGATAGCTGCCGTGACAGGTGATCTGCTGATAGCTGACAAAGGCGCCATTGAGGCGTAGAGACAGCAGATTGATCGCCCGGGGAACAAGATACGAGGAGGCTCTGCCCGAGAGTCGTCGAGGATCCGCCTGGTGATCCGTTTCAGGAGTTAAATGCTTCGTCCTGAGGATTGTGCAGGTAATGCGCCAATTCGTCCAGACTGAGCCACTCCAGGAGCTTGTATCATACCCAAAGAAATGCCGGCCGAAAAGATTGGCGTCGCGCTTGTCCGGTGCGCCTGAATGGGACGATTTCCGCGGGGATTCCGAACCTGGCGTACCCTCCAACTTCAGGCGTGTTCGTGGGTTGGGGCTCCCAATTGTCGTTCACCTCGAAGTACCTTAACTGGTGCTGGACCGATGAACGCCGTACAATGCCTGCACGTGCACGGGACTGCTGTCAACTTTGTCACCGTCATTCGCATGGACCCTCTTAAAGTGGCTGCCCATAGCCTCACTCGATTGCATGCATCTGTGTGTCCCAGCAAGCTCGCACCGTAGGCACTTCCAACCATCAGAAACCGGGATCCCGTTGATCGCCCCAGACCCTGGCCTAAATCCCTCCACCGGAAAATCTGCACCACCAGCGTCTTCGTCATCTGACATATCCGTTGCCTTTCAGGGTTTCCGTTGCCTCTTCGATGGCATCGCCGTCTTTTCTCTTCTCAGCTTCATCTCGGTTGTCGTTGATTCTTTTTCTTCTCGGGTTTCGGTCGGTTGCGTCCTTGTTGTTTTTTCTTCCTTTTGCCTTTGCCAGTGTTGTTTCTCTGGCTCTTGCCAGTGTTGTCTCTTTGGCTCTTGCCAGTGTTAGTTCCTCATGGCTGCCACTTCTTCATAGTGGCATGTTTTATTGCAGCCGGTCGGACATAAATAGCGGGGTGTGTTCCGCCGACCAGTAGTTCAGTTTAGCACACCCAATAGATATGGAGTCCACCAGAGCCTTTGTCGACAACGTCGACACCTATCTGCCTCGCATCCCAGCTATCATCGCTCATATACTCCGTGCAGTTGAACAAACGGATCGATGTAGGAACATCCTCTTCTCCGTCAGAGGAACTAACTCGCTGCTTCAGCTGAAAGCTTCCCTCAACCGATAGGTATCCCAGTAGCTCTGCGTAGAAGGCGTGAAGCTTTACGATCTAACAAGTAGAATTGATACAAAAGTTTCACTAAAGAAAGAAAAGAAAAGAAAGAAAGAAGAAACAAGAAAGGGAATAAGGGATTAACAACTTTAACTACGGCGGCCGCGGAGGTTAGGGAAACCCTGCTTAGGACTCAAGGTTGCCGACTCCCGAGGGCGTAGCAGAACCCTAATTCTTCATGTAAGAGCAGTTAGTTTATGAGGAAAGAATCTGTCATGTTGTCTGAACGACACAATAAGAGATGGCTAATGGTCACCCATGTACCGTTCTATATATACATATTAATTCATGGCAGATAACGTGAGTTATGGATAGAATAGCATTCCAATGTTGGTCAAAGAACCTGTATATTCTACTTATTGTACATTCTGTCTATCTACTACCGGGTCAGAAGTTTATAACTGAATCCGGTCAATCTCACGCCGTCCACACTTGCAAAGCTGCAAAATGATACCAAGATGCTACATGGCCCCCATCGCGATCTCGACAGCGGAACCGAAGCCAAACTGCTCACCGATGATAAGTCAAGCTATTCCGGGTAGACGCAAGCCTAGACCCTGCTATAATTATGGATGTCCGTCGACTGTGAGAATATCCCTCTATTTGGGAAGAAGCGAGCTGCTGGGCGAATGGCGAGCGCCTGCGGAGGGCTGGTCCGTACCAGTAGATTACATACACCGAAGCCACCAGAACGACAGAAATGCAGACTATTTGGTGTCAAATGGTTGAACCAGACAGAGAATCTTCAGGAAAAACTTACATAAAATGGTCGAAGCGTACTCTAGATGACGATCTCCGCCGATATCTGCGATCTCTGTTAGTGACTTTCCGATGCGTAGGTTGCGATAAGACATACTCTCGAAAAAGGGAGTGGCCGGGATTGTGAGGATACCGGCCAGGATATCTCTGGCGAAGCCGTTGCCCCCGGTGGCCGAGGCAGAATAAGGACCGTAGGCACACACCATGTAGTCAATGGTGGCCATGTAAATACTGTAGTTGGCAATTCCCACCATTGCCGAAAACACCATGGTGCCCATCCAGTGCACGGGAGGCCCAAGGCTGGTCCAGGCAAACCCGATCAGACCAAGAGGCAGGAAAGGCACCGTGTAGAGCAGCCACCACAGCCGGGACTCGTACTGCGCGTGTTCATTGTCAGGTTTGCGGCGTCGCTCACCCATGTTCCTCCATATGGCCGGGTAGAACGACAGCCAAGCAATCAGGTAGCCCACCAGGATCGGAATAAACGAGAGACCCAGGGCGACGGCATCGAATCCCCACTGGTCATATACCAGCCCGAAAGACTGGATGAACATGAAGATCAGCGCGTCACTGAAGCCGCTCAGCAGGGACAGGGTCAGCACGATGGGCTCCGTCAGGAACATCTTGAAGGGCCGCATCCAGGTGACGCAAATTTCCTTTATGGAGAAGCGTTTCTTCCAGGGGATCAATTCGTACGGTCCGTAAACATTTTCGCCATTCTTTCTTCTCTTCTTGGCAATCTGGCCCAGCATGATCGTGGTTCGGGTCTCGGGAACGATCAGCAGGTGAACGACCTGGACGAAGGCTCCAAAGATAAGTTGGATCCAGATCGCCCAGCGCCAGGTCAGGTATTTCTGGACAAAGCCGCCCACGACTGGCCCAATGACGGACCCCGCCACCGAGGAGAAGACAACACAGGCCACGGCATACTGTTGCGCGTCGGCTTCCCACATATCGGCTACCATGCCCAAGGTGACTGATCCACCGGCTAAACTAAGCCCTCCGAAGGTACGGCCAACCATAATGGTGGCGAAGTTGGGCGCAAGGGCTACTGGTAACTGCCAGATGTTGACAAGGACCATACTGAGTTGGAGGATGGGTTTGCGTCCTAGCTCCTCACTCCAGGGTGCCCAGAGTTCGCAGCCAAAGGCATAGGTCACCAAGAAAATCATTGCACCGCATCGCGCTGCCTGCATGCTAACGCCGAATTCCTCCGAAATGCCAGCGAGGCCATTGGAATACAAACTGGTGTTGAAGTTCATAGACATCTGAACCAGGAAGATCACCGAGATAATCATCCATTTCTTCCAAGTCGGGAAGCAGAAGCCCAGTTCTTCGTAACAGCTTTCCTCGGTGAGAACAATCTTGCCAACCGCCGAGAAGTGTTCCACTTGCTCCACGGTAGCCTTAGTAGGGCCGTCGAACTGATGGCGCTTCTCATGGTCAGTGCAGTTGTCCTGGACTGGGATGCTCACGATGCCATGTATGTCAGCGGATGGCAAGCCCTCGGATGTGTGCGCCTTGTCCTCCGTTGTGACGGGGTCGTTGGAATGTCTGTCGACCATGCTGTGTCTACGATGGATGGGGTCGATGAGTCGGTAAATCGGATCCTGAATGAAGTTGAGAAGAGGTAAAAATATATCAGAGGAGAAGAAAATAGAACAAGACGAATACGGGATTGGTTGGGAAGAAAAAATGAATTAATGTCTGGCCAGAAGATGGGAAAAATCAGGCAAATATAAGACGCTTCCCAGACTGTAAGAATCAAGGTAAAAAAGACAAGCGAAGACTGGAAAAGCTGTGTTAAGAAATGATAGTTTGGGTGGAAATGCCGGATATTTGGTGCCTGGCAGAGTGTAACTTATTACGAAACCTTATCACTGTGTTCTCAGAGGTAGATCAGTCGTCACTACCGGTGTGGTGGGTTCCACTCTCAGTATTCGGTGTTGGAGATCTCTCCGAGTTTCACCGCGGTAGAGATACCCCTCCTTTTTCCATGAACTGGTCACTGGAAATTGGTTGATCCTTGAGTTACTTTACCTACACTTACCTGTTCTGATCTGGTTAGCGGCTTTTCCGTGTCACCCGCTTGTCCAGGTTCAGCTCGTATCTTGCAGTCTACTCCGGTCTGAGATGGCCGAATGAAGTCAGTTCATTCCGCGGCTTTGGTGGGCAAGAGGGCAGTTCTGAGTTTGTCGTTCCCATCTATCACCTCAGGTGGGGGTGTTATTCGTGTAGGTATATAGACCTGAACAGTCGTCAGACTGGTTGGTAGAGATCAGATTCTCAACCTCCCTACCATAGTTCACTTTATCTTTCGCGCCCGTATCTACATTCATAGCTATTTCACACAGGTTATGAGCCCTGGCGCGTACATGACCGAGGCAAAGAGTGGGAAAAAGTGGGTCGGCCGCATACCGAAAGGGAAAGTTGAAAACTCATGCACAGAGAGATTCAGGGTTCTGACACGGTTCCAATCTCGCTACTACTTTCGGAACCGTAAACGGTGGTGTAACCGGCTGTGGTCTGTGAGCATAGCTAAATATAATAGCAAGGATCCTCATTGAACCTTAAGTGCTCGGGGGGCAGGTACAAGTACCCCATCTCCCACCAAGCAAATTTAGAAGCTATATAACTCCACAGCTAGAAGATATCATGACTCCGAATAAAATTGATTACAATGATGTGAGGGAGATGCAAATAGAGAATGTCCACTTACGTGGCAGGTTGTTTTGATAGCAGTTAATAAGGGATTGCTTTTTGATACGGAGTGGAGCCGTGATTAACTAACGGGCATATTTTGAGACTGTGGAGGACTTCTGACATGAGATCAGTGAAGCGCGGGCCCTGAACCCCTCTTCAGCGACACGTGGCTGTACGCTAATGCACCCTGCTTACGCTTACACAATTTAAAGTAACGACACGGAAGGGCCGGTCGGCCACCGCAGCGGTGGTTTTGGGGTAAATTTGCCGTCTGATCTCAGGCTTTAACGAGCTTGCCGCTGCCCAGTGCACATGTTGCTAGTTCCCATTAGAAATCACGTAGTGCAAACTTAGAAAGTGTTGGCATGCGCAAGGCCATTAACATTGGCATTATAGTATGGTTTATTTTGATTCACCTATATATTTTTAACTGGGCGTATGCAATAATATGTTGCGTCATAAAATTTTGTTGTGGGTGGTAGGTACAGATCCGGACTAAACTGGATGCACCATAGTAGCCTGAAGAGAGGGTTCAGGGTGTCGACTCGTCGGAAGCGCGCGCTCTGTTACGTCTTGTCACAACCATACAGTACATGAGCTAAAATGAACCCTGTCAACACCTCTCGTTTTCCGTTTTATTAATGAAAATATTTTCATCGTACAGCGTTATGAAAATATTATGAAAATATTTTCCTTTGCTAAAACTTTCGTGTTTTGGATAGTTTGTTGCGCCCGGCTTTGCCGGTGGCCAAAAGTCTTTGCATTGAAGTTGTTCGCCGGAGAACGGTTTCAAGGGCGGTGAAGATGGAGGATATTTGGCGCAAACGTCAAGTCGCCGAGAGATGTCGGGACTAAATGCTGACGCCTTGCCTAAGTACAGACAGAGTTAGCTGTGGCAAATAATACCTTTTATATAGGTGGGCGACCTTGTTTTTATCAGTAGTCAGCCGAAGGGACAGCAATTCCTGCGGAGACCGTTTCCCAAGTTATGGTGTTTTTGGAATGACCGTAGTAGCAACAGTATAATGTGGCGGCGGAATCGTTCGGCAAAACCTTATGGTCCATGGACTTGGGTCTTGGCGGAAGGGCTTCCTAAAGTCTATGTCATCCGCTGGCTAACATTACGAAATATCGTTTCCTGATGAAGAAACCTTTCCCCTTCCGCCCCCAACATCCTCTCTCCCAAAAAAAGAAAAAACTTCAACGCATATACAGTCAAATAGGGTCAAATATAAAAAAAATATTGAAATTATTGAACACGAGCATTATTGCACGGTCAGAAAAGGCAAGTTATCCCACCACTTCACAGAAGCCTTTATTTTATTTAACTGGCCGCATGATGTAATGCTCCTTTCTAAAGACTTCCCGGTGATCAGCAGTCAAAACCGGCCTTGACCCTGACAAGCTGCAATCGTCGATTCAGTCGCAGCACGTCCTTCATCACTCGCAGGCTCGTCCTTGTCATTCATCCCGTTTGTCTGATCATAATGGCACCCCTCAAGCTCAACAGCAAGAACCTGTCGCAAATTTCGGCGGCAAGTGAGGCCCAGGTCAAGGTCCCAAGCTACCAGCGCGATGGCGCCGTCAAGGAGGGAATCGTCCATATTGGCGTCGGCGGCTTCCACCGAGCTCACTTGGCGGTCTATATCGACCAGTTGATGCAGAAGCACGGTACTGCTGACTACGCAATTTGCGGTGTTGGGTTGCAGCCCTTTGACGTTGCTATGCGCGACGTCTTGAGATCGCAGGACCACCTCTACACTGTTTTTGAGCGTTCAGCCAAGGGCAGCTCCGCTCATGTGATTGGCAGTATTAACTCCTACCTCTTTGCACCTGATGATCGCGAGGCCGTCATCGCCAAGATGGCGCATCCTGATACACACATCGTATCACTCACTATTACTGAGAGTGGTTACTACTACAACGAGAACACACATGAGCTGCAAAGTGAGCATCCTGATATTCAGTTCGACCTTGACCCGGCAAACAAGAAGGCACCACGCACCACTTTCGGCTTCCTCTACGCCGCCCTGGAACGGCGCCATCAGCAAGGACTCAAGCCCTTCACTGTCATGTCGTGTGATAATATGCAGAAGAACGGCTCTATCTCGCGCCATATGCTTGTGTCATTTGCGCGCCGCCGTAACCCTGAGGTCGCGAAGTGGATTACCGAGCAAGGCGCCTTCCCTAACTCTATGGTTGATCGTATCACACCTCAGACATCAGCCACCGACAAAACAGCACTTAAAGACAACTTTGGCATCGAGGACGCATGGCCAGTTGTCACGGAGCCTTTCATGCAATGGGTTATCGAGGACCAGTTCTCTGACGGCCGCCCGCCACTTGAGAAGGTTGGTGTTCAGGTTGTCAAGAATGTCCACGTTGTCGAGCAGTTTGAGAAGCACAAGCTACGCCTTCTCAACGGCAGCCACTCAGCCCTGGGCTACCCGGGTCAGCTGGCAGGCTTTAAATATGTTCACCAGGTTATGGAGAACCCGCTGTTCCGCAGGTTCATGGCGCAGATGATGCAGGAGGAGGTAAAGCCACTCTTGCCTGAGATTCCGGGTTTTAATATTGATGAGTATTGCAACACGGTTATTGAGCGCTTCTCCAACCCAACAATCATGGACCAGTTGCCCCGTATCTGCCTCAACGGTTCTGGCAAAGTTCCACAGTTTATCATGCCGTCAATTGCCGAGGCTATTTGGGTTACTGGCCCGTTCCGCCGCCTGTGCTTCAGTACGGCTGCTTGGTTCTGTTATATTAACGGCGTCGACGACAGCGGAAAGACATTCGAGATTGACGACCCGATGCGCGAGGAGCTCCAGGCTAAGGCTCGCGCGGGAGGCACCAACCCGGCCGAGCTGCTCAGTATCAAGAGTTTGTTCGGTGATGACTTGCGCGGCGACAAGAGGTTTATCCGGGAGATCACGACAGCTATGGAGGATATTACCCGGGACGGCATCATGAAGACGCTTCCCAAGTACATTGACTAATCACCATAGCTAGGAGCTGTTAGCTTGGTGAAAAAGGTACACCTAGGTCTGTGAGTGATGTATTGCATGTGTCATGAGGGAGTGACTTCACGAGAAATGGACAATGTAGAGATAGATGTGTGAGGGATTGGCAGTCGGTCAATCCTGAAAATACTATATGGACGGATAAGCTTGAGACTTATGCCGATATATTTTAGAATATGTAACGTCACGCTATGTAACATGACGCCACCCGGCACCTCCCACGAGGTCCGCACCTTCATCTCCCCTTGGCATGCGCAAACGCTATAAGTAGGGCACAGCGCCGCACTGGGCCACGACGACGTCGTAGATGAGACCGATAAGTGGCGGGACTGTAACGTGCACCGACACGACGAAAAGAGGGAATGGGTGAACGAAGTTGTACGATAGACGATAGCCTTCTGACCCACAAATGCTTTTATTGAAACCTGCCACTCCCCGACTCCTTGCTCTTGCGTGGACTATTTATACATTGTAATATGTAATACATGACGTAACTGACGCTCAGGGCCGCGCCGCTGCCTCGCGTAGATCCCTGCGCCGCACCTCACGTAAACTTTAGCGCTGCTTCCATGTTGCAGCTACCCCCCGTCATCGCCTGGGTCCGCACAGGGTTCAGACTGCTGCACAGGGCGTTGACCTCATTAAAAAAACTTCAGGAAAAACCCTTCAGGAAAATGAACGACACTGAGCATAGTTAATGCTTGGCTTTAGACTTTTTCGAAGTCTTCCTTTCGTATGCCTTAATTCAGGCTGTTGCGTGTCTCATATCAGTTTCATCCACCAACTTCTTATATTCTGACGGCCAGCCCGTCCGTTTTACCAGGTAATGAAATGGACCTTCCCTTTGATGAGGGCTTTGTCTTTAATGTCCTCGACCTCTCACTCTTCTTGTTCATCCTCCAATTCAGGCATTAATAATGAGTCCGCTCCCTCCCGACCATAATAGGGTTGCAGGAATTGGATTGGGAAAACATCATGTAGTCGATCATCTTGAGTGGGTAGCGCAAGGCGATATGCCTGCTTACCAATGCGTTCAAGTACGCGAAAAGGACAAATGAAATTTGGTCTGATCTTCTTGGTTTTTGTAACGACACTTGACTGCGACTGGACCAAAACCCCGAAACCCGGAGATATAAAATATCACAAATCATTACCTTATACAACTGGTAATAAATATGTCAAAACATACAATTATACAAATGGCTCATAAGTCTATAGTAGGTACGCGTCAGAGCGTATGCGTAGGACGACCTCGTTTAGTAATGATTTTATTACTCGTATGCTCCTCATTATTATTGTGAGAAATGGTGTCCTTAGGATGTCAATTGAGTTTGGGTTTTGTGTTGCTGTATTCGACAGCTGGTTTAGGGCAGCCTTGGGACAGACTTAGCGGACTTTGGTATGGGAGGAGGAGATGCTGCGAAGTGGGAACGGGACGGATTTTCATTTTACAACGTCGTCGAAAGGGGAAATATTGGCATACCTTAGTTTCCCCACCTTTTGAACAGTAAAAGGCAGTGCGGGGAAATGGGGAACTGAAGCACAAAATCCGAAATGGGAAATTTTGGCGGATCCCCCGGTCCAGTGTTTTACTATGAAAATAAGGTATCAACTGTTCGATCTGCCAATAGTTACTGAATCGGAAAGACAATCGCGACTCCGCACATTCAAAAATCACATAACAAGTCGATGACTGTGACACGGATAAAAGGCCATTCCGTGCCATATTGCAGCTCGCCTGCTCATTATCTACCAACGCGAACGACTGCCTTGAGGCGAACCGAGACACGCAGTCTACCATATGGGAGTACAATACAATAACAATGACTGCTTCAATCCCGGAAGTCAATGCACTAGCCGATCTCTTTAGCCTCAAAGGAAAGTCGTCGTAATCACAGGCGCATCAGGATCACAAGGTATTGGCATCGAAGCGGCACCTGGTTGCGCCGAGATGGGTGCATCGGTCGCTATTACTTATTTTTCTCGAGAGCAACAGGCTAAAAAAAGTGCCCATGAGCTTGCCAGCACCTACAATACCAAAGCTGAAGCATACTACTGCGATATTCGAAGTTTCGAATCTGTCCAGGAGATGGTACAGTCCGTGATCGGCGATTTTGGGCAAATTGACGGTTTCATCGCCAATGCTGGCAGAGCAACCAACTGCGGGGTTCTTGAAGGCAGTATTGACGCCTGGACTGATGTCATCCATGCAGATTTGAATGGCACTTTCTTTTGCGCAAAAGCTGTTGGCGAGCACTTCAAACAGCGCGGCCGTGGGTCTTTTGTAATTACGTCGTCCATGTCGGGTCATATCGCAAACTTTCCACAGGAGCAAACCTCATACAATGTCGCCAAGGCAGGATGCGTGCATTTCGCTAGGTCACTGGCGAAGGAGTGGCGCGATTTTGCAAGAGTCAACTCTGTGTCACCTGGGTACATCGATACTGGATTGTCTGACTTTATCCCGCAAGAGACAAGGGATTTATGGATGTCTATGATTCCCATGGGGAGAAGCGGGGTGGCTAAGGAATTGAAGGGCATTTATGTTTATTTTGTCAGTGATGCTAGTACATACACGACCGGCGCTGATATTATTGTTGACGGCGGATACTGTGCAAGATGAACACAAGGGCTTAAAGTTAAGGGTTCACGTTTGCAGAGCCACTGTCAATTCTACGTCATTTTCAACCAGAATTCAAGTAGAACGTGATCCAAATATTGTTAGAAGTGTTGGATGGTGGGTTCACCTTGTTACGTGTTTCTCCCTCCACTTCCGGATTGTCCCCTATAATCCAATGTGAGCTCTAGGCTCCAGATTCTCTGTATGAGGAATCTGATGTTTCAGTGCATAAGCACGACAGCCGTATACTCGAAGATGAGAGATGTTTGGGGGCGGATTCGATATACCTAGAGTGGCCTGTAGAGTTTCCAATGGTGTTTTCCAATCAAGCTCGTTGGTGGGCTCTATTCTAGCTGCTTCTGAAGCTTCTTGCCAGAGTTCTTCAGATAATCGAGCCCCAACTCTCGTAATATCCTGGCCTTCTGGATTATCACCGCCCCAGAGCGCTCAGCAGCTCCGTTTTGGGCCGGTGTGTAGTGGGCAGCGGACTCCTCAACAGAAATTGCCTTCTTCTGCAATCCAGCGATTAAAGCGGCCGCCTAACGAACTTTCACCATCCACTCGTATAATATGAACGGAACACTTGTAGCGTCGTTTAACAAAAGCAGTAAAGCCTTGAATAGTCTGGACACTGAGAGCCTTGGTAGGCAAGTTGTATAGGTGGCTCATCCGGGTGACATCGCAAAGGAAATGGGCAATCCAGCGATCGCCATTGAACTCGATAGTCATTTGGACCAGGTCAAAGTGAATCCTTTCAGACGGCTTGGAGGAACGTTCGCGAGGTCGAGTGAGATAAGATGATGAGCCTTGCTTACCGCACAGGTTTCACATTCAATAGTTGCTGACTCAATTTCCTATTGTACATCTCTGTTCGATTTCTAATCTCTCAGGTAGTCTCCGGTCTTGTATTTCTAACAAAACGTGGCAGCCTTACCAGTATATAACGTGATACCGACGCACGCTATACGGATCGGCAAGCAGCAGATTTCTTGTATCATAGTAATTGAAGTAGTCACCTTGGTCCGCTCATTGCCGTCTTACTGATTGATCCCTCCTATCCTACTGCCTATTACACAGATTTAGTTAGCCTTGCCCAACCACCGTCGCAATGGGATCCGATCATGAATTAGTACACTCTGCCGAGACAGCTATCGAGGAGCTCGTATAACGGGAGCACGGCTCGAATTGGGTGATCTTCGCATCGCTGGACATGGATAACAGCACTTTCCCCTCGCGTCCCGAAGTAGCCTCGCACTCAAGCGCCTGCCGAATAGCTGATAGTGGGAACCCTGCTACTTTTGATGCTGCGGTGCCATCACGAACAAGTTGAAAAACCTCGTTCAACGCACGCTGCAGCGTATGGCGTTCGGTCGTGTGGACCCAATCTCTTAGCCGAAACAGGACAATCCGCGCCTCCGGGCACTCGTCACGCAACCGGGGTGATAAAGGCGTACCGGATAGCAGTCCATAATGGACAAGCGTTCCGCCGGGACCGAGTGCGCGAGCCAGTTCGTCACCCTCGGTTCCGCCAACCGCGTCCCATGCGACCGCCAGGCCACGGCCCCCGCTCAATTCGTGCAGCCTCCGCCGTAGTCCGACTTCGGATGTGCAGAGGACGGCGAGTACTCCGAGCTGACCCATCAGTTGCTCTTGGCTGTCAGGCCGTCGAACCAGGGCGATCGGCCGCACGCCGACGCGATTAAGCATGCGAATGATCATCTGGCCGATAGCAGACGTGGCGGCGTTGACTGCCACCGGAGCCGGAGGGACCGGAGCGTATTGCCGTACCATCATCCAGGCTGACAACGGATTGATATACCCCATTGCCGCCTGCTGGTCGGTGAAGTCCGGCGGTACGGGGAAGCACCAGCGCTCTTCAGTAACCTTCATGTCCTGCCAGGCGCCCGCACTGCCGAGCGGCAACACCCGCTGTCCTACCAACAATTCGGGCACTCCAGCGCCGACTGACTCGACCACACCAACACCTTCGAACCCCGGCACAAAAGGCAGCGGGGTCCTCGATCGGTAAGCGCCGGAAATCGTCACCAAATCCGAGGGATTGATGCTGGCCAACAGCATCCGGATCCGGACTTGCCCTGGGCCAGGGACCGGCGGCTCATATGCCTCGTCGACCACGACCTCGTCGGGAGGGCCGAACGTATGCACAATAGTCCTGAACATTATAGGTACTTCAAGCTGGTAGGATATCGGAATCGTACCCGAGTCTGTGAAATGGTCGTTCTGGTACGGGTTCTTTCTCAGATGTTGATTGTTTTCAGCCAAAGGCGACTCAGGTTTGGTTGAGCATCGATGGCAAAGGTAAGGAAGAACTGTGAAAGCCGCTTGGGATTGCTCTTGTTTGTTTGCTGTTATGGTATCGGTATCAGTCCTCCCAGAAGTCAGTAACCCTACCATTTCTCTTTGGGACTAGCGTCGTCATTGGCCTGGCCTACGCGCTTTAGTTACCTAGAACCAAGATTTCGCCGTCACTTGCCGTGTGTTACTCTTCAGACCTCTCCTTCCCGACTTCCTTCAAAGCGAGATATAGGATGCAATTCTGGGGGTCGTAGATCGTTTACAAAGATGGACCACTTTCTCGCTACCACGACCACCGTCTTCGCCCACCAACTCAATCGATATGACCTCTTTCTTTGCGAATTTCGGTTACCACCCCGTCTTTAATTTTGGGGTTCCGGCAGGTGCCGCCTCTATTACCGCTAGCACCAGCTATTAACTTAACACCCTCAAGAATTACCCGGACGACCTCCGTTCAGCCATATGACCGTTACTCTCGCCGACAAGCAAGCTATTATGATAACCATCACATTCCTATGACCTTCGCCGTCGGCGGCCGTGTCTTCTTATCCCGTCGCAACCTTACTACAAAGAGTCCCTCTGCCAAGTTGGACCATCGCTTCGTCGGGCCGTTTCCTATATCGACCGATCGACCGTATCGGCTCATATGTCACGGCTCATGTGCTTGCCGCCTCGAGGTTCCGCACTCACATGAAATTCACGAGCTTTTCATGTCTCTCTATTACAACCTTTATGCGAGCTGCAAGGCACATAACATGAACACCTTCCCCTTTTTGCTTCTCTTTTCTCTTTGCTCTTTTCTCTGTCGATATCACTCTTCTCTTTAGCTCATCTATTAATTTTAATACACTTTAATGGTCTTTATCATAAGGTCCTGACACTCCAAAGCCTTCGCATCTGCCAGCGATGCCGGCGGCGAAATCACTTTCCGGTCTACGAATATTTACGAAGGAAAGCTAGAAATGTTGGGAAACGTGATTCCTTTCGATGATATCATCGACCTGTCGCACAGTACGCCACGACAGGATTGTCGTCAAAGAGATCGGCCAACAATAAGGCCACGGCATCTAAAATAGATTAGAAATGTGACCACCCTGAAAATTTTATTTTAATTTTGACAATGGTATATAATGTACGTTGTTGGGTAATATATGTGCAATATCTAGGATAGTCGGTCCAACCTCTCGCACGATCCATTCGTTTGCAGGCCCCTTCATGCTGTTAACAAAGAATTCCCGTATACACGTGAACAGGGATCCTTTACAACGGGGAGCAAAGTCGTTGACTGTAGGGCGTATCGGTAACAGTTGGCATCTATGTAAATGTGCATCTGATTTTGAGAGCCTCAGGAACCTAGCACTTGAAAAGCCTTGACCAGTGCCATCGCTGATCCAGCGGCTATTCCACCCACAACCACCATCTGTATCCCTCCTATAATACCCGATCGGATGTTCTGCTGGCCTCGCCACCCGGAGACAAGACATGTCTTGCCGTAACCAAATAGGAAAAGAAATACAACCATTACGGAAATTGACCAGCGCAGGGCACATAACGCCTCATGGGGGCCAACAAAGAAGTACGGCACTAACGGCACAAATCCCCCCACAAAGTAGCCCAAGGCGATGGTCAGCGCACAGTTCAATGCTCGAGATTCCGAAGGTTCTGGAAGGGTGTGATAAAATGTCATCAAGAAAGAGTCCAGATTTGGCGATACTGAAAGGTACGCTGTCAAGTCTGCGACGATCGTAGAGGGGACGTCGTACGGGGCAAAGATGTCTGAGATTATAGCAGCGGTTGAAGATAAATCTGTAACTGTTTGTTCACGCGTTTGCTTCAGAGTTGCCCGATATGATTGCCTGCGTAATGGAAAGCGTGTGTTAGATTCTTATTTTAGCCACAATCTGGGTGAAAGACTTACTCTTCGCTCTTCGCTGCCAGATATCCTCCCAAGCCCATAGATATAGATCCAGCTATGAGCTCGGCCATTCCGCCTAAAACGACAACTTTCGTGTCTTCCAACGTAGACAAGCCCGCCGTGAGAGCGAAGGGAACAGTTAGACCATCTGAGAGACCGATTATAGCATCCGATAGTACTCGGGCGTGAACGACCGTGAAGCTCCGTATCTCCCTCGAGGATGACCGTGCCCCAGAAGAATCCAATCCTGTTTCTAACTGGAGATCGCACGAATCCGTTCTGAATGATAATCGACTCTCCTTCTCTGCATGCCCCGAATTTGTTGCTGAAATAGACCAAAACTGGGAGAGCAAACTCTTCAGAGAGACCATAGACATTTTGGTACTGCTTTCGAGGGACGAAATAATTTGAGTAGCCTGGACTCAGGCTCGATACTCGGACGTCATAAAATAGCGAGTAGGAAAAACATTCCGGCAATTACAACGAGGTGCCAGTAGCACGGTTTGGGTCGAGGCAAATCGGACGACACTAGCCAATCACGGACGGAGCAAAGTAAAATCGGTTGTAGGATAATTTGATTGGATAATGAGGTGGCCAAACGTACAGAGCTGGTGGTCTAGAGCCCTTCAGCCATTGGGGTAAGTTGGTGCGGAACCATTTGCAAACCAATGCGATCGTGTGGACAACATGCTGACAACATGATATTCCGTGGACTTAAGAAGAGAGAAAAGACGAGGTAGCGATAGGAAGCTTCGGATATAACACGTTGCCAAGATGTGGTGATCTGATTTGAAGATAATTTCCGACCGCAGCGGAGATGTGCTGCGGCAGTTAATCGAGCCAGCCTCACTAATGTGGTGGAGGCGCACACAAGGTTTAGAGATCAGTCTAGAATTAACCTGTAAGTATGGACAAAGGCACTATTGCTAGACTATCTGCAGAATATCGTCAAAAGATACAGGCATAAGATACAGACATTATATGCGGGATTTTCGGACGATGCATATTCTCGATATTTGGTTGGACACTTCCTTTTACGAAGTTGTCATCCCAACTGCCATTTATCTTTGATTGGCCAGCATTCCAGTTCATGCCGACTTCATCTTACTCAGGCCCTCCTGCGGGGTTCCGCCGTCGGGAATTAACCACGTGCTGCTGCTTTTGGTCGAGGTCGTTATGTTCTTCAAACTCCGACATGGTCGGCGATAGGTCAGCAACTCATATTCATGACGTCGAGATGGGATGAGCCCTAGTCTTTTCAAGCGGTTATATAAGGTTACATATAACTTATATATATATATATTAATCTATATGCCCAGTGTCGCTAGATTTACAGTCGGCAGTTTCAGACAATCATAGGTCTCAGAAGCATTATGAAAGTAGTTCTTGTTGCAACAGCCTTGGCTTGGAGTGCCGTTGTCTCCGCACTTCCCACACCTAGCCCCAAAAATGTGTGGAACTGGCTCCGCGAAGAGCCTTCTCCCAAGGAGGATGTCTGGGGCCAGCTCAGAGGAAAAGTATGAACCGCAAATTTCGACTCTTAATGGCCCCTATTCTAAGTTTCTACACAGATCACACATGTTGTCTATCTGATGATGGAGAATCATAGTTTCGACAAGTATGAATTGCAAATTTCGAGTCTTAATGGCCTCTATTCTAATTTCTACAATAGCATCGCTGGTTACTGGGACTTCCATCCTGACATCGACAATCTGCTTAATCTCAAAAAGCCCTACTGTAACGAGTACACCAACCCCAATTGGACCGTGTGGGGTGAACCTCTTGAGATATGTGCAGGTCCATATGAAAGTGAGGTTCCTTTGGTCGACCCTGATCACAACTTTGCTGGTACTTCATATGAAATCTACAGAACATGGCACCCGACGGCCGACAGCGTGCCGACGATGGGCGGTTTCATCGAACGTCAGTCGGAAAAGTACAGCGAGACTCCGGGACAGGCATCTTTTGTTATAAAGGCGTACAACCAAGAGAAGACATCAACCCTTATTGAGATCGCCAAGAACTTTGCATTTTGGGATACCTACGTAAGTTTTTGGCTGTACAATAAATTTAGAGCGCACTGGTGGTATATATATTTACACGCTTAGCATGCTGAACACCCAGGACCGACGAACCCTAATCGTCAATTCGCGACGTCTGGATCGACTTGTGGTTTTGTTGACAACACCGATCAGGCTGCTGGGTGGTTCAATAATGTTACTGGAACCACCTGTGTCACCTCTATTTTTGAGGCTCTTAGCAAGAAGGGTATTTCCTGGAAGAACGTAAGTCGGAGTTCTTAAGTGCAGCGGCTAAATATATTTACTTACTCTTCAAAGTACTACGAGACAGATATCATCGATTCATACATGTACGAGGTAAGATACACTGTCACTGAAATGAACGCAGAATGAAATTGACTGTTAACCTTGGTGTAATTACAGTGGGTCCAACAGAATGCGATGGACAAAATTGTTCACGCAGATCAATTTTTCCAAGATCTAGAGCAAGGAACTCTACCTCAGTTCTCCTATATTAACCCTGAGTGCTGCACAATCGATTCCATGCATCCAACTAGCAATATGGCTGCTGGTGAACAAATGATCAAACATTTATATGATGCTGTTCGAAATTCGCAGTATTGGGACAATGTGTTAGCAGCCAATTTTAAGGTGGTTCATAGAGTTTGTCACTAACAGATGCTATTTTAGTTTGATTATTCTTAACTTTGACGAACACGGAGGATTTGCTGACCATGTTCCTCCTCCAACCAATATTCCTGCGCCAGAGGACAACATCACTTTTACCGGTGTGTCTGACCGTGTCAACGTTACCTATGACTTCACTCGTCTCGGTGTCCGGTTAGTAATAGAGTTTCGACTTCCTTAGGTGTATCCAGTAGTTAACTCATGAAATAGTGTTCCTGCTTTCCTAATCTCGCCTTGGATCGCCCCAAACACTCTTATCCACGATAAAGGAACTATGTACGCACAGAACTCCGCCTACACGCACACCTCTTTCCTACACTTTCTCCAAGAGCTCTGGGAACTAGAGGGATTAAATAACCGCGTCCAGTGGGCGAAGACTTTCGAGTATGTTTTTACTGACAAAAAGCGCGAGAACACCCCCACAAACCTTACCACGCCAATCTGGTATGGCGGCAGCACCGGTCCCCAGCCCAACCCATTTTACTTGCTAAATCAAGATTATGACTATTATAAAAACCTATAGTTCAAAAGTCTCAGAAACTTAGCAAGTGGGTATACGATACTATGACGTGCTATTAGTCGACTCGGACTTCAAGAGAGGACAACCTGGATTAATTATTGTTTGAATTATAAAAATCGTTTATCGATAGTTTAATAGAGATAAGTTTACCGTGCCTTCAGCATATAGCTCTCGATTGAAGATCCATCGACAATCGTAAGTGTATTACCCGTCGGCAGATGGACTAGCTAAGGTCTTCTGTGTGGTAAAGGACACATTAGTTGGTGATTGATCGAGCTCTATTCACGATTTAGGGTTTCAGTTGAATAAAATCATGCCCTGAGCCACTTTTGACCCATTCAAATTCTGAAGGTGATACTCAGTGCATCAGAGGTTTACCTGGACAAACAAAATAAGGCAAGTAGAAGGACTAGATGAGCGAATGTTTGTACTCATATCCGAGTTTAGTCATCTGTTAACCTTGTAGATCAATATCATTTTGAAATATTTAGAGATGAATTGGGGAAGGCAGGATCTCTGCTTTTTTGGGCATATTGTGCGAGTAAGGTTGTCCAATGGCCGTTTATCATGTATGTAATACCGTGTGTCTGTTTATTATCCTGCGGCTAGGGATCGACACGGATAAAATTTTCGCTAGAGCAGGATGAGCGGATGGTTGAGACCGAAAGCCACCACAAATGCCTTCAGACGCTAGACCTTTCTGCCGAAAATGCGACCCAGATTTGGAGAGATCGCCGACAGAAGAGCCTCTCAACATGTGGAGCGAGTGGAGAGCACCCGAACGACACTGCATAGATGGCAACTACAGCCCAACCGCCAGTCGAACCCATGGTGAGACAGGGTCTCGTCAACCCCAACCTCAGTGCTCGTATAGTAATCCTATCGGACTTCACAATACGAATATCGACTAGTCAAATCTTACCCACTATAAGAAATAAAAAATTATATATGCTGGGTCTTTCCGGGAGCAGGTATATGCTTAACTTCGTCCGTATGGTATATGCCAGTAGTGGCCGACATCTCTCTAAAAATGCTCAAATAGACCGTCGATTCTTTCCAATTATCGTCAATATAGGCCACTTCTAGCGGTTCGCATTAATTTTATCACCAACGATCCAAGGATCTTCGTCCAATTAAATCCGGGCACGATAAGTGTCACAATGGCGTATTGAATAGATAGCATCTCGGAGTTTTCAACAGATCGTGGATGATCACATCATCATAATGGAATGTTTCCAAATATATGCACGTCGCCTGACCCTCCATCACTGCCCGCCTTCTGAGCCACCACGGGCCAGTACTGATCTTGGAGTACCAATATACCATAAGAAGAAGGGTGCGTGGATCCTTGTTGAGAACTAGATTACCGAACGCACTGTGCATCCAGCCGTTAAATGCGAAGAAGAGTTGAATCGCTGATACTGGGTGTTGCGAGTTTCGTGTGGCGAATATGTGGGTCACGGGAATAACGTACGGATTGCAGTCTGCGTAAGAGCTGTCCAACTCGTATAGTTTAATGAATTCCTGCGGAACATTCTCCGGCGACACTTCGATTGTTGGAAGGGCGGAGAATAATTCTTGAAAAATGCTATCCGGTCTATCTGGTCTGACAAGTTGCTGGAGGACGGATTTCCCTTGTCCCATTTTGAACCATTCAGGTCCATGTCTCATTAAAGGAGTAAGCGGCCAGGCTTCCTCTGGTGTTGAGGCCTCAATGGAAGCAAAGGTTATCACACCTAGCATAGACGCTGCAGCCCAAATCGCATCGCGATCAGAGTGATGCAGAGGGGTGGATATTTTGTTGTTGAAGAGAGTCACTCCTTTGGTCCAGTAATGAATCTCTTCGATTGTTCGCCGACGAGGTGTAGATGATCTATAGCCACGGTCAGATAAGCCAGTACATAAGACGCGTTAATGGGTGCCGGGGCCTTTAATAGTCCTTCTCAAAGATTCTAAGGCTATAGCTTAACGAAATCCTTTCAATACGTACAAATATCGGTCATGAATTGAAGTAAGGGCTTGCGCGAACTGGATCAGGAATCGGTGCTATGAGTTCAAAACATCAGCAGTTTCTAACAACAACAAAGAAAACAGAATCTTACCCTGAGAGTCAGTCGGTAGACCTCATTCTCATAAAACTGCTCCAACTCGGGAGGCCCTATCGACAGAACCGTTCTGATCCTAAATCTCTCCAAGCGAGCGAGATTGTCGTCATTCAACTCCAACTCCAACTCCTCGTTGCATGTCACGCTCGTCATGAGCGCTTTATAAATCTGAAATTTGTCGCTGAACTTTTGGCTTATCGCATATCGAGGCTGGAGGTTAGAAATCCTGATGTCGTAGTTGCAAAGGACCCCGAAAGACAGGCATCTACTGCACTCTGGGTATCCTTCATCGCACTAACATTGGGATGAGTAAGTGAACGCCACGCGGCCACACTTAAAAGGATGCGAGTGGATACCTTCACTCTGCGAAGCTTGCAATTAGTGCATCCAGATCGTGATTTCTGATGCGCTCTGCGTTTGCGAACAAGGTCGTCGGTGTTCGATGACGTTTGCATCGCTGCCATGCTGAACGATTGGCCCTCTAAACAAGTAAAAAACAAAGTGTGTTTGAGAGTGAACCTCTAATTGGTAGTTGAAATAACAAATATAATTTCAGAATACGAGCAAAATGTATAAGACATATGGTTCATGGTAAGGCGTACGAAGAAGTAATGCTAAAATGATAAGGGCAACGTCAGGCAGGAGTAGATGATGACTGCCGAAAGTCATCATATGCACGCCACCAAAGCTAAATCTGTGTGATCCGCACAACTTACACAACTTATGTACAATCAAACGTCATTCATCATATGGTTATGACATTGCCCCGTACCCGACGAGAAGACTGACGTTAAAAAATAGTTATTTCCTGCTCATATTACTTCATTAGAGGTTGCCGTAACAAACCAAAACTCGTAGGAGATTGCAATAAATTACGTGTCGCACATGAGCCGATCCTGTGCAAAGAAGAATATACTGTATGATAGTCTCCATATGATCGGTCTCATCTAAACATGAGGGGATTCTTTCTTATTGAGGAGACAAAATCAGACTATCACCTGGTATTCGAAGTGTAAATATAGAACTCGTAATCACCTTAAATCCGATACTAGATTTAAGAAATTACACCCTGAAAATCCGACAACCCCCTTTCTAATTCAACCTACCCTCCACTGCTTCCGCTTCGCTCAGCGTAATCCCACACTGTGCTTTGAGGTGGTATAGTCATCGACAGTCGAATGATTACAGGTTTCCTTGTTTGATGATCTCTAAGATTCGGCGATCCAATGTAAAAGCAATGACAGTGCTAAGAAGAAAGATGGGAAAGATTACGCCCAAAGTGCAGGAGTTGCTGTGCATGGCCGGTGCACCGCTACTTTTTCGTCTGAAGAACACAATTGAGTACCGCCGCATTGCACAGATGTCGATCCGTCGCGCATTTAACCCGGCCCCGGAAAATGGTCGCCAGCCTCTGCTCGTATTTTTGATGCGCGCTAGTCCGGATTGGGGTTAGCCCTTCCAGAGCTATCAGGAGCTCTAATACACAGACGCGAACTTTGGAACCTGGACTTCGGCCATTTCATCAGCTGGTCTGGCCTACTTAAAGGCAGTCATGGTCTGTATTTTTCATTGCATCTACTATCCCATTTATACAGTGTCTACTGTAAATTCAGGGTTTCTTTTGTCTTTTCGTACGTCGCCCATCACGTGAGACTAAATATGGTACAGCTCGACGTCGTTCAAGCCTGTAACAAGGCTCTGGTCAACAAGCAGACTGTCACTGCCGTCTTTGTGGGCGGTACCTCTGGCATTGGAGAGAATGCTGTACGCTCGCTGGCATCTACTCACGGCACTTCCGGTCGGGGCCTACGAGTGTATATTGTCGGCCGCAACGAGAAAGCCGCGAACACCATTATCGCTGACTGCAACAAGACATGTCCCCCGGGCGAATTCAAATTTGTGCGTGCCAATGATCTATCGTCCCTCAGAGACGTTGACCGAGTCTGCAATGAGATTGTCAATGCAGAGGAAGCCAGGGCAGTAGGAAAGCCAGCCTGCATTGATTTGCTTGTCCTGACCCAGGCTTATTTTGCCTTTGGCAAAGAATTGGAACATCAAGGTACAGAAATGCACAAGTACTACTTAGTCGTTGTGACATTGCTGACTCGGGCGGGACAGAGACCAGCGAAGGCCTGGAGATGTCATTGTGTCTGCTCTACTACTCGCGAATGCGATTCGTCCACCAGCTCCTCCCTCTGCTCTCGGCTTCGCCAATCTCGGGCCGTGTCGTCTCTGTATTTGGGCCTGGGCGTGACACCAAGCTCATTTTGGATGATCTTTCCCTTAGCAAGCCTCAGAATTTCAACTTCACAACCTTGGGCTCGCACACTGCATACATGACCACTTTTTTCTTTGAGAAGATGGCCGCGAATAATCTTGGGAAGCTGTCAATGTCCCACTACTTCCCCAGGCTCGTTATTACTCCGGCATTCAAAGGCCGCGGTGTCCCAGGCTGGTTCAAAGTCATCTTCCGCGTTTTAGGCCCGCTATTCAGACTTATCAGCGTGTCCGCAAAGGAGAGTGGTGAACGTGTGGTCTTTCACACTTCACCTCGATTTCCAGCGCGGTCGTCGAAAGGTGTGGCGAAGTCGTCCCCGCAGGAAAACGTAAGTATCGCATCATCTTCAGATGGGATCCTTGGAGGTGGCGCCTACAGAACGAACTGGAACGGGGACGTGACTCCTTTAACGAAGCAGTACGAGCACATCAACAAGGATGAAGTCAGGGAAATGGTGTGGGAACACACAATGAAAGTATTTGAAGATATCACGGCCGCTGGTTACTTTTCTGGTTGATTCATATTAACTTCCGGACGGTCGTTTACATGTACTGGCTCTTGGATGTATAGGAGAATGCTAATTTAGAGAGCGAGATATAACTTATTATCATGGTTATAGTTAGTTAATGTGAAGTTGCCCCTTGATTACAATACTTCGTGTCGCTGTTAAAAATGACTATTAGCCCTAACCTGATGACCCATAACCTGTCGAGCGGCTTACTTCTACTGGGGTGTTAACTACAACATTTTTGGCAACTCTCTTTGGGTTGTGGTTGCGTTCGTTTCGACTTCGTATTGCAAATCGTTGACATCACAGTATTCATGAAAAAATTGACTTCGTTCGTACTTGGTATGCTAATGTATTTCCAATTGCCAGTGCGAACTTTCTCATACATGCCTATTACCTCAGCAAGCTCAGGCCCTATGGCCGGTGTTACCTAAAAGGGTAAGACCTTGTCAGAGGGCCTGAGGAAATCCTCCAGCAACTCTGAGCGTCAGTGCTTCGCTTCGGTACTGACATTTACACCACACCGTATTTTTTAGTCTGAGTCCAGCAGGGTTTCGTACCAACCGTTCAGCTCGCCCTATTTATGATTGACCCGCCCTGATGAACCAACTCTAATAAGCCAAGAGACAAAACTACATACAACTGTTGGATAACATAAGGAAAAGGAAGAGAAGAAATTGCAAGGAGCCTATGATGCAAGACTGTTACCGCTGATTTGCCCATTTGCCCCTGGCATATTTTCAGGGGCGGGTCAGCCACACTACCCACCTGAACCCAAGGGCTGGATACCAAGTGGCTTCCATCAGGCCCAAGTTCCTCCCCCTGAGAGCATAAAATGAGGGTTCGTCCTGGTCCACCAGGCTAGGCGCAGGGTTGCATACTTAGTAATGCATGGCTGTTAGTTAGCCGCTCAGTCTTAAATTCTTTCAGGAAACATCTGCGGGCAGCAAGCTCTCCCATGATGCATTGGTGTACGAATGTAACAACACGATGACAATGTCTTCGTTGGTAATATATACATCACTTTCTGACATTACTGTCTGTTGGTATAGCCGAGAGCACCAATACCTAGCATAACGAATAAATCTTTACAGAATCGATAACCAATCCCCTACTATACTCATCCCCCCACGTCGGTTGCCACTGATCTCTAGCGTTCCAAAAACTGTTCATAGCTGTCTGTCTGTCGCCATTACTCCAGGGCTTACTCGCTTCGTTATCGGGAAACCAGCCATTGGTCCCACCAACTGCTAGATCAAGGATGAGGTAGAACTCCTGGTCAAACGGCGCTTGCGAGTCGGTGGATGGCCATGGATCGGAGAGCGTACTGCCGTTTTGATACGTGCTAGGAAAATTACCATATTGCCAGAAGGGTGTCCCGAATTTGTGATAAATCACTTGTCGCAGACGTCCGTCGAGATAAGTCATGATATAGTGCTGATTCCATTCGAGTCCGAACGTGTGGAATCCATCCGCGAAAGTGCTATGCGTCAAACGAAATCCACCCGTTGTTTTCCAGTACATGTCCAGCCCAGTCACTGGACCCCAATGTAGAGTCGATGACATGACGTTTACACCCCCAAGCGGGTACGTGTGGTCGTTGCCTCGGGATTCACATATGTCGATCTCGCCAGAGGCTGGCCACACTCCATACACGCTGTCTTTCGGCATCATCCAGATGGCCGGCCACAACCAGTCACCTTGTGGAAGCTTTGCAGTGACTTCGATTTTGCCATACCGGATATTTGCGAAATTGCTGGTCAGCAACCTGGCTGACATGATCGGCGGAATCATGGCCCCCGACGTGCTGTTAGACACAATGGCGCAGTCGGAGTCCACAGTCGATGTACATGTCCCAGCTTCGGTCAGATTCACGGTGTATCCGTTCATCATATTATCCTCGCCGATAACGTCTGCAGTGAAAGTAGGTACGATATACAATTTGCCGTCACTCACAAAAGAGTTATTTGAACTTGTTGTCGCCCATTCAAACTCACCGTTGCCAAATCCACCAATCTGCACATCACGACTCCATACGGTAGTGTTCAAGAAGCCTTCGTCAAAATTATCTTCTAGCACCGTACAATAGTTGTAGTTCTGCATCTCAGTCGTACCAATCCACGTCAGAACTCCAACAATGGCCAAGCCCATTACAAACGATAAAACCATGATCCACTTCAAAAGCCTCTCCGCAATGCTCCGGTTAGTTCGCCATGGCTTGTCTCCGGAATAGCCAAATGGTATTCGACGGGAGACGAAATGACGGCGGCGAATGCGACCGGACTGCTGGATGTTTCCTCCAGATATGTCGTCCTTCTCTGATTGTGATGGTGACTGACCTGGAAGACTTGCCCTGCTCTGGCGATAGTAAAACACAGACGGCTTGCGTTGCATGGAGATCAGTGACAGTGGTCTACTAGCTAATTCAGACGAAGGAGTGACCGGCATTGACTGCGTATCCGGAGTAGAAGTCACTATGCTTACTGTCCTTCGGGGCGGGGTGGTGGAAATGTTCGGGGCAGCTGTGCCGGAATGACTCGAGATTGGATCTAGAACTCCTCCGTGAGGCGCTGGAGGATATCCATCTGGAATTTAAGAAGACATAAGTGAGCAGTATTATCCAACGGCGACATAACAAAGTAAAGACGAACCCGCATTATTTTGCATAGGGTTACTGTGATTATGGACATCGTGCAGTTCTTTCGAGACCGGGTTTGAAGTCATGCTAGCAACAAGATGAACTGCGTTGACACGCGACAGTTTGAAGTCGACTATGCTAACCTGAGAGCAATGAAGACGACTATATGTTAACCTCACAGCCGTCCATGAGCCGTACCTTTGCCGTTGGCGAGTGACATCGCCTAGATTTGAAATCACGCCAGTGCAGCATAGATACCTTCATGATGGCGCGCCCACTGGTCTTAAACTAGAAATATAAGGTTCAAGGATATTGAGACTGTCAGATCATATCCTGTCGAGCCGCATTCACTAGTCCGAATCCGGCCATGCATTCCCAAACTTTCAGAGAAAGATCTTAGTTCCCCTTAAAATATCGTATTCTGTACTTCTCAGCGAATCCTGCTAACCAACAAACCAGGACAGATTTAGGAAAGTGTACCACTGGTTCGACGGATTTGCTCATTTTCACACATTCGATGTATCCCCGCCATCGCCACCAAAGATTTCATACACTAGTCTAAATCCGGCCGGGGGCATGTTTTATTTAGACTTTCGTGCCAGATAAGGGTCTAACCCTGCGTTAAATAATCACGCAGCACCCCCTATTGCGGCTCGAATCATCTAGATCTCAAAATCTAAGGTAATTTTTTGTGGGCCTGCTATGGAATACGCATTGCGTCCAGTACAAAGGTGAATTCAGGGCCCTTACTTGACAATTTCCAGCCTGTGGGATGCCTCGAAAGGCATAATATCGAGATTGTTACACTATTCTAAATCGGATGTCTCATTCAAAATTTCATATCCAAGGACCAAGGTAGGCGGAATAACTTAGTTCTTATTGCCTTGAGTGGTTTTGGCAATTGCTTGGCAACCGTCTCTTTAGTTTCTTTCCGCCTATATCCGCTATAGTAATTTGACTGGACCAATTTCAATCCAGAGATCAATTTCGGATGCGCCATGGAGAACTGGGACCTGAGCCGCAGACCCTAGTCCGAATCCGGCCATGCAATGTCTCACTTAGAATTTCTAAGGCAGACAAGCGAATGTCCTTGCTCTTAATTTCCCAACGGCTTGTCCGGAGGTTTACGGCGCGGTTTGTCTTGGCATGTTCGAACTGAACGGAAGATAGTCTTCTGCAATTTTGGGCGGGAGCTGCCAAATTCTATTCCCGATACTCTATAGAGGGTCATAACAGAATTTATTAAGAATTTATTACGACGGAATTGTTGAAAATGATCCGTACTTGGAATAGTCGCTTAAAATGTGGTAGCTGCTATGATAAGGTATAGAAAGTAAGACTGAAAGGGACACGTCATGAGACGACTCGATGATACAGGTGTCTAGAGTGGCTTAACGAGCAGAGCCACCAAAGCCAAATCTAACTTTATGCTCATCGACATAGGTACAATTAAACTGACATCGGGTTAGATGTTATCCTATACCCATCGACAAGTTTAACTTTTATGACCCGGCCCGTAAATGCTCCATTAGGGTTTTCGGTAACTCACACGAGCAATCTTGGGCCAAGGACGATAGGTCTGAAGCATTGTATTCATATTGATCAGGCTATCATTACAGGAGACGTGAAAATTTACCTCACGTGAAGAGCCGCCTCTTATTGAGGATTAGACACAGTCCAGACTGGCTAGAGTGAGGTGCTGAACACAAAGTATTCAACGCGTATATATAGAGAACATGACTAACCTACTTTTCACTGCGCTTCACGCAAGCTATTTTGCCACTTGCCGGTCCCTTTTCACACCAAAAAATCTTCGGACAGCAACCTAGCAACTCTGTCGTCCGCGAACCTATGACTCCGCACCAACCAACCGACTTTGAGCACGCAACCGAGGCTGTTATACTTGATCAGCCATTGTCGGCTGGAGCCAACCGGCCGGACACGGTCCTAGGACGAGACATAGTTGGACGAGAGAGACCTAGCCTATCAGCAGAGTCGTCTGAAGCTGAGTCTCCTATAGAGAGCTTCAATGGACTTGAACACTTTAGGCACGCGGGAGTGACAGACTCTGAGAATATAGTGAAGCAGCACCATTTCGGCGTTGACCAATTGCTGTTTGACAGACACGATATCATGTGCCAATATCTCTACAAGGCCTGCCGACAAAAGCACTGGCTCGAGTCCTTTGAATACGGGGACGCCACTCCCTGCGTAGCATTACGAGTCGGCGCCAATGACGACCCGGCTGAGACCGAGTTCGTGGAATATCGCACATTCCCGCCGGAGCAGGGTGGAACTCATCCGCTGGCCGAATATGTGGGGGGACTGAATGTGGAGGTTTGTGTCCGGCTATCGTATCCTGTCATCCACGTTTTGCTTTCCCATCTTCCAGCTGAAGCTGATTCCATTTTATTATCGGAGAACAGCAGAATCCAAGTCCTTGAAAGCTTAAGTGATCTACCAAATGCTCGGAAATACCAATACTCAGCATTTATTAGGAGTGAAACCAGCTTAATTGTTTGGGCTGACGATGTCGGACAGCTTCTTAATCGTGCATCTTTGCTGGAAGATCGGATGATGTCGCTCGTTTGGAATGTCCCCGATCTCAAGACTCAATTGGCTCAACCAACTCAAGCATTCAATAGCAACAAGCACCCAGATCTAGAAAATGGTCAACGTCAGAGACGACCGTTTATTATCCTGCAAGCTATCACGGTTGGATTTGTACGTCATTTACAGAAGTATCTTCCTAACTACACTGACTGACTTTCCCCACAGGCAGTTCTTTTACTGATGACCTTCATTGGCCTCTTGTTCCGCACCGTTTCTAGAGAGATTAAAGTAGATAAGAACTACTGGCGCATTTTAATTGTTCTCTATCTTCCGCCACTTTGCTTATTTTCAGCTTTCTTTACGGTTATTGTCACTTGTACGATCATTCAATTTTTCGGCCCAGTCTCACAAATGCGTACGAATTCTGCGACGTACAGTGCTGTCAAGCCTCCTAGGTTGTCGAGCGCTACTATTCAACTTCCGCACGTCACGGTTCAGTGCCCAGTTTACAAGGAGTCCCTCTCTGGCGTTATTGATCCAACGATGCAGAGTCTACTAAAGGCGATTACAACGTACGAATTGCAAGGTGGATCGGCGAGTATATTTGTTAACGACGATGGTATGCAATTGATTCCGGAAGAAGAAGCGCAAAAGAGACGAAAGTATTATGCGGAGCATCGCATTGGTTATGTCGCGCGGCCACCGGATGGCAAAGGTTCATTCCGCCGACGTGGACGTTTTAAGAAAGCGAGTAATATGAATTACTGTCTTGATATAAGTAATCGTGTGGAAGAAAAGCTTCAGGTTATTGAGCGTCATGACAAGTGGACTGATGATGATGAGAACCAGGCATACGAGCAGGCGCTTGCCGCGGTAATAGAGGAAGAAAAAGGAGATTGCTGGGCAGCCGGAGACATCCGCGTCGGTGATATCATCCTCCTCGTTGACTCTGATACTCGAATCCCAGATGATTGTTTCCTCGATGCTGCATCGGAGTTTTACCATTCGCCGGAAGTCGCTATTTTGCAAGAGAAATCTGGAGTTATGATGGTTGTTCATAACTACTGGGAGGAACTCATTGCGTGGTTCACGCGACTCATTTACTTTGCCATTCAATACAGTACATCTGGAGGTGATGCAGCTGCATTTGTGGGACACAATGCGTTCTTGCGATGGAGTGCTGTGCAGGAAATTGCGTATAAAGATGAGACCGACAATGGCCGTATTAAGTACTGGTCGGAGTCTCATGTTTCGGAGGACTTTGAAATGTCACTCAAGCTGCAGTCGAAAGGCTACTTTGTTCGTTTGGTGACTTACCATAATGACGAGTTTCAAGAGGGTGTATCTCTTACTGTTTACGACGAACTGACGCGGTGGCAGAAGTATGCTTATGGCTGCTCCGAACTTGTGTTCTCTCCAGTTCGGAAATGGTACACTGGCAGAATCTTCACGCCGTTGTTCTGCCGTTTCTTAATGTCAGATATGCAACTGTTTACCAAGTTCACAGTTATCGCATACATTGGGACCTACTACGCCATCGCCGCATCACTTTTTCTCTCATTGGTGAACTATATCATTATCGGCTGGTTTAATTACAACATTGATCAGATCTATTTGCAGTCTTTCAATGTTTTTATTGCGCTTATCGTCGTTTTCTCTGCTGCGTGTCCCCTGGCCAACGCGCTTATGCGTTACCGGATCAAGCAAGCCAGTTTCTTGCACGCAGTCGTTGAAAATTACAAATGGGGAATCCTGATGTCCATTTTCATTGGCAGTCTGTCGTGGCACCTTAACTTAGCCATCCTCTCGCATTTGCTTGGCCTCAACATGCAATGGGGTGCCACTGCCAAAGAGCTTGAAGCATCAAATTTTTTCAAGGAATTTCCTAAAATAGTGAAAGGCTTTCGCGTCATGTATGTGTCATTGATATTGGTGATCATTGGCATGTTTGTTATTTCCTACGCTGTGCCTTGGAACTGGCAAATCAACGCCATTGCGACTACGTGGCCACTTGCATGGGCTATTGCGTGCCATATTATGGCACCTATTGTCCTTAATCCGCAGCTAATGACTTTCTCTTTTTAATCAAGCATGTATTGAAATTATTTCGAACATACGAATCTTACAGAATGGACGGTAATTAGATTATAATCATTTTTTTGTTTGCAGATTAGCTGTAGATAATTCTGCGTGCATAGTTATTGAATAGATTACTTCTCGCATACTAGGACGTCTAAAGAATTGCTTTCGATGCACATTTACTCTTCTAGCTCAAACGTCGGAATTGTTATGTGGTGCATCAATAACTCACTGTTTTTGGCAAATCAATAACAGAGTGCAGAGTGCATTTCGGTTATCGGTGTTGAGGAATTCTAGGCACCGCCATCTACAGTGTAAATAAACCTTGCAATGCTCGCTCGCGATGTAAGTGGACGTACTTAAAATTGTCGCGGATAAAACGTGGTAGACGAACGTTTAGGGTTCAGGGTGCTTGAACTTTAAATGCCCATGTGTGAGATTCGACCTCGTTCACTTTACCCTGGAATGCGAGGTACCTGTCAGAATTTGTCTCTTGCCACATGGGCGCCTAGCCTAGCCCACCTTTCCAAGATTCGGGGTCCTAATCCATGATTGGAATAAATTATAATTTTACATACGTCAAATTTAAAATGAAGCGGGAATAGAAGGGAAAATGGCCCAAGTAACAGATGCACGGCAATGTCATCCTGTTACAGCTGACCCACTTCCGGCTCATGACCTCCGACCCTTAGCTACGTACCTAGGAACCAATGAAACCCAGAAGTCGTCTGCACAAGGTAGCTCTGATTCCGCCACAAAATATGGCCTGACTTCGGCAGCGATAAGCTGTCAAATGACTTGGGTTCGCCCCAAAAGAGATCCAAAGTAATGGAACAGCAATCGAATGTCCTGGAAAGGTAACTCCAGCGGTCCACTAACCAGGGACGTAGTCTTCGTCTGATTTAACTTAAGCAGGGCTCAACGTTTCGGTTGCCTGTTTGACTTCCGTATTTATTCCCTTCTATCGTGGTTTTTTTCAAAATACAATTCATTCCAACCGCGGATGTGCGTGCCCCGAAAGCTGGAATCATGGACTTGCAGAAAGTAGTGGACGTGGTCGAAGACGTCACCACCGGGCTCGGCAACGGGCTAGCGACTTGGCGTTAAGCAATAGTTCGTTCTAGGCGAAGCATGCACGGACCCTACGGGAATAATCGGCATATCCTGACAGGTATCACCTAACTTTGCTTTTTGAAAGGTTATTTACAGTTATACGGACCATAACTTGTTCTAACCACCAAACCCTGGATTCGCCCTAACCCGGAAGCTGCTCAAAAGAGGCGCGATCGCACAGATCGGACAACTGTTTAACTAATTAATTTAATTAAACAAAACTCGGAGCTTGTTCAGTGTTCAATCAATCCCAAGAGATGAACTGCAAGCCCGAATGATTGTCTGTATGTCTACAGCGAGCGCATTTACTTTTAAAAAATAACTCTTGACAAGTCAAAGTCATCAAATTTCTGTACAAGAATGAATATTCATGACTGGCGCTAACCCCTTTGGGAAATTGTTTAATTCAGGCCATACCCGTTTCTGCACCGCAAAGTTCATTCGAGTTTTGTAAACTTCCCAATGTCCCGCACGTGACTGGCTAAAATCTTTGACACGCGTGGTGATAAACCGTGCAGGGGCAACTTGTTTGAGCAGAGTGGGTCATTGCCATCACCAGACAGACGTGGTCAGCACAAGAAGCTTCGAACTGCTCTAGATGATGAAGACATTAAGCGCAAGTGTATTGAATCCTTGCGAAACAACCCGACGAACCAGAGAACAGCAGCAGCACTGAAGGCCTTCTTCGAAAACACCGACTATCCTGAATTCAGTAGTAGAATTGAAAGGATGCATACATATATCTTTAACCACGGTTGCTGACTCTCTCCACAGTGGGGATTCTTACTAAGCCGTCACACTAAGGATGTTCACGTTGATGGCCATAAGAGGGATGTTGCCGTCAATATTGGCAACAGTGGGCAAAGGGAATTATGGCATATCTATCGCAGATGAAGGAATATGATGGGAGAGACTGTGACGTGATCAAGTCTGTTCTTGCAGGAGTTGCCGGGGACATTGTACTCGTTGTAACAGTAATGACGACAATGCCATTACCTGGACGGAAAGAGGTGAATCGATTATCAAGAAGGTCATGGCCTTGGGTTTTGTCTCTAACCTTTAGTGTGCCTGTCATGGATTGCATTTCGAACAGTACACCCCTCGGTGACCCGGAAAAAATCGATGGAAATCGCCACACATGGTGGAACAGCTTGAATCTGCGATTGGCATTTACGACAATTTACATCCTGGACGAGTTGGACTATCTTGTTTCGATCAGTATTCTAAACACCAAGCACTGCCGATTGATGCTCTGTTTATTTCGAAGCCGACATTGAATGACAAGGTTATTAGCGCTTAAATGGATATTATGAGCAAGATGGCCACCTATTTGTCAGGCAATTACACCAAAAAGGGCACGAAGGCAATACTGAAGGAAAGAGGGCTTTTGGGAGATGGTATGATCTTAAGCAAAGCAAGCGACGGTGACCTGATGCAGCCGGCATTATGGTGTGCGACTCATGTTCTCTCACAGCAGCCTGACCTTCCGCTCACAGCCTTCCGCGATTTGAACTTGCTGTCCGCGCCTCGGGTCATTTGTTTGAAATGTACCCCAAATTGTATTGCGAATGCAATTATATTAAGGGCGTTTTGGGAAATGCCAAACGGCAAGCTAGAGCAGAGTGCGACTACTCTTATGCTCAGCTAAAAGTCCGCGTCCCCAAGATTTTGGACGAGATGCCGATTGGACAGGTAAGGAAGATTGCCAGCGTCAGATAAGAGTCCACGGTGATTTGTGTTTGCAGAATAATCTGGCCCTGGTCAACGACACGGTACAAAGTCCCAGCAGGGGTTATCCGACTAAAATTTGGCTCGTCATTATCGACTTCAATAATTCAACCAGACATTCTCATTAGTAACTAACTGAATTAAAGTCAAAGCCTTCTAACTCCAATTTCTAGTCCTCATTCTTGTCTTGACTCGTCGCCGACTCAGATTCATCTTTTTCACGCAATCGTTCAAAGTAGTACTTCCGCTCGTCTTTTTTAAAAAAATAGAGCACGACCATAGTCCACATGACTAAAGTAAATGAAACCGTTCCAGCAAAGGTGAAGCCTTTAAGATAACGTGGCTGATCAACGGTCTGCCAAAAGATAAGAGGTGTCCAAATTGTCGATTGCTGAGCCAGTGCGTTCATTACAATAAGAATCAGCGACCGGTATTCGTCGTCGTGGCGAAGAATGTCATTGGCCCAACCGTACAGGACCGATGACATCGCAATCGAGAAGTACTGTACCATGAAAGCGAACCATTTCGCTGATTCAGGTACATACCACACTGCAAGAATAACAAGGTTGATCCAATTTATCGTCTGCGATAGGCACAGAAAGAACCACCGGCTTCGAAATATATCCGCGCCAAAGCAGATGATAAAAATGTACAGAACTCCAAGGGCAGGCGGAATCGCGGACAAGTTATTCTGCATTACAGTAGAGTATCGGTTCAAACTCTTGAGCCACAAAATAAAGACGCCATAACTCTGGCCACTGCTGTTCCAGAATAGTACGTCCCAGATGACCAGGACGGGAAGGTGCCAGGACGTGAGTGCACGTTTGAGAACCTCTAGGCGAAAGCCTTTCGGCTTGCTAGTTCCATTTCTCTCAGCACGGCGCTTCGCAATTTCGGCATCCTTCTGACTGAAGAAAAACGAATGAAGTTTGTCAGGAGTACCAGGCCAGATGAAAAATCCAAGGATTCCAATTGGGATTGTGATGATTGCGTCCACGATAAACATCCATCGCCATCCAGAGAGGTTATTAACGCCGTTAAGGTGCTTGAACACAGCTGCCTGCAGTAGGCCAGCGGTAGTCGAACCGAGCATGAGTCCCATGTAGAAAATACCACCTCGCCTTTGAATCTCATGTGACTTGAACCAAGCTCCGAGCACATAATGTACCCCAGGGAAGAAAGGACCCTCGGCACAACCAACGAGAAACCGGTACGCCATCATTTGAGCTTTATTCGTGGCACGGTATTGCGCAAGTGTGAATAAGCCCCAAATAATATCCAGTCCAGGAATGAGGATGTTCATGCGAACCTTGGGAAACAAGTAGAGAAAGGGAAGTTGCGTGACAACACAACCGACGTTATACATAACTTGCATGTCAACAAGTGCATTTCCCTGAAGGTGAAGCTCCTCCTGCATACCGGACACATACGCATTATCTGGCACAAGTTAGACTTAGAAAATCAATCACTGAATCCCACATACTGATATTAGTTTGATCCAGATTCTTGACCCAGTACGAAACCAAGCAATAGCTTGTAATCAGCAAATCCAACTTCAGAATATATCTTCTCTCGTCCGGCGAGTCTGTTTCGTCGAACCAGTGATACCATTTGTGACCAAGGCCATTGCGCTCATACAAGTCTCTGTACTCATACTCATCAAAAAACTTGTACCATGGTCGCTTGGTCGGTAGTAGCCTGACTGGATGTGAACGCTTCTCATCTGTCCATCCTTCCTCAGCATCGATTGCTGACTGAACTTTGGTTTCTGCGGACATGATATACGTGATAATATCTGGAATTTGGGCAAGTCGAAATATTGGCAATATATATAGTCGGGTGCCGACAGAAAAAATTTGAAAATCTCCAGAGGATTCGGTAATGTCCTATCATAGAGGCGATGTCGAACTGAAGCACAGACGAAAATACGTGTAAGAAGTTGCGATTGCGTGCCCGTCTGCAGTCGATGACGATTCGCTGCCGAGATTTCTTGTGAGTCAAGCAGATACAAATAAGATCTTGGGAGATAAGCTATGGCATATTATGCCTGCCGATGAAGCGGACCCGCGAAGAAGTCCAAAATCAGATAATTGACCCTTCGCGGGCAAAGAAATCGGTCTGGCGAACGACTGCAACTAGACTGACAGCAAGAGACACTGAAATCGCTTAGCGATCTACACCCTAACTGTCTCGGTTCAGAATTCATAGCATCATGTCATTATCTCATGTAATTTAATTCGTAGTTGACTATATCAAAAATTTCATGCCCTTATGTCGGCGACCTTAAATCTCATCAATTTCAAAGCCCGGGCGGGTCAGGGCTGCACAGACCACCATCAATGCCGATGGCCCGTTCTTTAAGGGGTGCGATTGCGCAATAGACACATACAATGATGACTATGAAATCCGCCGGAAGCCGGCAGGTTGTGGACTGTCATCGCGTCTCAGATAGCTCAAGTCGATCTAGATAATCATCAAAGTTAATTATTGTTCTTTCGGCACTAACTAATTGCAGTCACAAACCCTGCACACCGACCTTTCCTTTTCGCTCGTTAATATGTCGATCGCCCATGTCGCAACTTGATTCTAACCCAACCTACGGCAGAGTCGACATTGTTAAACAGAACTTAATGAATTATTGAAATTATGAGAAA
>PPJW02000089.1:0-42701 GCA_003705905.2 Lipomyces sp. NRRL Y-11553 | reverse complement strand
TAGCTAAATTAGACCCGCGGAACACTAAACAGATGCCGCTCTTGCTCGCCGAATTGGCGGGTCCACACAATTGCTGGGCGCCGGTTCCGCCATCGTGTCTTTCACCGCCCGTTCCCTGGCCTGTAGCTTTTCCTTGCAGCAATTTATCTGCCGCATCAACTTCCTCATATGGCGACATCTTTCGTTCACCACATGTTGGATTTTGCGGATCGCTTCATAATTGAACGGGCTAACGTAGTTTGGATCCATGGCCTGTGTAACTGTCATGCGGTTTTGAGTTTTTCCCCTGAAATCCAGTCAACCCGTATTCTCCATCTTACGGGGCCCCCTTTTTCTTCCGTGACTCTTTCAGTACCAAGATCTCATTCTCAACCATGTCCACCGGAGCAGCCGTTGGTTCTCAGTCTTTAGACTGCAACTCAGCTCAGCAAAAGCAAAGGTCTTCTGTCAAGACTGTTGAAGGGAATCACCTGGCAAAGTCTCAGCCATCAGAGGTTCTCGATAATTGCCCGTCAGGACGAGTTACTTTGCGTTCTGACACCAACCCAACTTTATCTAAGAATAAGCTGCTCAATTTGATTCTTTCGGAGTTATCGAACGCGACGGACGAGCGCGTCCTAGAATACAAGTCGTCGATGTTGGAACAGCTCACAGGGTTGCTGAGGAGCTCGATCGTCGTGCAGAGAACGCACCATATAGGTTAGTATTTGAAGGCTCAGCTATACGAATCTTCTCTCACTGTCATCAAACTACTAGGCTCGGTTACGACTCGCTGCTTCAAAATCTCAGAGTCATAATAATGTCAACTGCGTTGCACGACTCTCACGTTCCTTGGTTTGAGAACTCCTTGGATCAGATGCTGGTTGCTGGGTTTTTGACCATACAAGAAAAGGCGAGTCTGGAACGCTACCATGGTACCAGTGAGTGACCCAGTTGCTTTCAACCTTAGTTCCTATTGAAGATGTTGATTCAAATTCGTTAGCATTCAAAAGCTTCGGTCCCCCTTACCAAGCATCGCGAAAGGAACCAGACTACGCTGTCAAACCGATTGGGTCTCGTTTGCCAACCCTAGTTTTCGAAAGTGGCTGGAGTGAGAGTAGACCGCAACTGTACCATGATCGAGACCTATGGCTGCGTGGTGGACAAGGATTCGTTCAAGTGATCCTTATCATAAAGTGGACCGCAAATGCGAATAAACGAGTCAAGGGAGACATTGAGGTATTCGACCTCGACATCGATGGGAATCCACGGCTTCTCCAGCATGAGGTAAGCAGTGACTGAGGTCTATTGGCCAAATTTGGACGCTAACGAACTAATATAGATCATTTTTCCTGCACCAGACCTGGCTTTGGCTCTATCACAACATATTACAGTTACCAGGCACCAACTCTTTGGTCCTAACCAGCCCGCGGGTCAAAATCGGGCTCAATTTACTCATTTGTCTCTGAACGATCTTCGGGTTATTGCCGCTAGGAATATGGGAAATGATGGCTATACTCCTGCTTAAAGAGCTCTTCAGCACATGTGTGAGGGTAAAGTAGATCCTCGCGCCTTGCACCACTTTCATTGTGACCAGGCGTGACAATTCTGGGAGGGTTGTTACATTGTAACTGGCCCCTCTCTCCCCTCATCGCGCTCCACCACATTGTCTGTCTCCAAGCCTCTCCGTCATTTCCACGGAGTAACAGGTTCTACTTCTTAAATGCGCAACGTTTTAACTGGCGCAGCTCTTGTTTCCGCACATGGTCGTGCCAAACCGACATCGCCATAGGCGATCACGACACCCTCTTTCTTAGCACGCTTGCTTTCCTTGATGTGCATGCAGATATCGTGAAGAGCAGCCTTCTGCTCTCGGCGGTAAGTCTTCCAGCGCACTGTTAACGTAAACCTTGTTATTCGCAACTCAATTTATGGATACCCAGGCTGAAGCTTGAGGAAGTTCCTGCCGATGCGGTCATACGTAGTCTCCAGGCTTTGAAACACAGGATGTCAAGCATTCTCATGAGACCATATCTGTAAGGCGTCAAATCTTGATCTCGCCGGAAACGTGATACAACGTTGCAACATGTCTTTGATGGTGAACCTTCCGGTTTGCTTGTCAGAGACCATATCTCGCGCGTACGAATTCGAACCTTTTCCTTCTTCATCCTATTATTAATCTCTTTACACTTCTGGAGCAAATCTTATATTACGGTTAGCATCACTCCTTAAATTTTCATTTATGAATATGACGTGATTATTTTGTTAATACTTCGGTTTACTCTTGAGTAAGAACGTTTAAAGCCTGTGTAGAGCGAATATGCAGTGCTAGCACATATTACATTATTATGTCCGGGTTTTATGATTGGATCACTGAATTGGCTACTTTAGGTACTGGTAATGTTTGTACGTATATGCATACTTGTCCTCCATACGGTGCAAGCACAGCTAATACAACTAAATTGCAAACTCCTGCAACACTCTGGGTCGCTGCGCCTATAGTTCGGGGTGACTTCCTACTAGGAAACAACGAGCCTTTTGACTCGGGAGATATCGTGACGGAATCAATGACAGAGATATTCAGGGTTAGAGAAACCCTATCCTCGGACAAGTGTAGTCGTTTAAAAAAATAGATGCATCCTTATTCGGCAGTAATATTGCTGACGGTAAAGGGACAGGAAAAGTCTCAAAAGAAGCAACCGGCGGGTACGGTACTATTTGTTTTCGACAAGCTCATGCAGTGACTATCTTCCTTTAAGTCTGCGGTCTCGAGAAAAAGAGTTCCTCCTCTGGTGCATACTTAGCTGCTGCTCGATCGGTAATGGCTATAAGTACGGCGGCGCTACGCCAAATGCCTGGTAGCAGAAATATCTTGTGGTCACTCTCCTTCCTTTATTTCTCTGAGCCTTAAGCCTTTCTGCAAGCCACCCGATCCAGCCTCCGAAGCCACATAGTACCTTCTCTTCATGCAATAGCTCCCTACTGCCCAACGCCAAAATTAGTGCACACTAAAGGTCATTTAATTGAGAATTTGTTTTAACTGTCAGGACTTCTTTGCAACCTCGTCCCTGTTTGCTGACAGTGTCATCATTGTCAGTCGGCGAGTCAATGGAATCAGCGGCATTCAAGCCATTCAGAGCTTGTTTCAGGGCGAATGCTAAGATCCTTTTACCGGAGGCCTCATCCTTCACAATGCCCTCGTTATATTCTTCTTCATCCTGCGATATTTTCTTGATGACTTCACCAGCCCCACTTGCATGCAGTACGTTTGCGATAGCCAAGTGAATATTGAACAACTCGCCGTCAGGTAAATCGATTATAGAGCCCTCAGGTCCGTTTCCAAAAACCAGCTCTTCTCCATCTTGACAGCGACTGATGAACGGTCCTAAGGCCCTTCTAGCAACCACTTTGCGCAACGCGTACCTTTCATTCAAGTATTCAACCCCAATAATGAATTCATCAAACAACTCATGAGTGGAGTTATCTGTGCAGAATATGTTAGATGGACTGTTTATGTTCTTGCCGGTGAGAATACGCCGGAGATTAGCACCAGCAAACATTGACAATAACGTTTGCATGTGAGAGTATTTGGCTACCTTGAACGGCATAATATGAGCAGCCTCAAGTCTCATAACTCGCTCTGGATTAGCATATATTAAGTTCTCTGGAGCAGATTTGTCTATTGCCCGTCCCAGTGGTGATATCAGACCGTCTCTTCTAAGTATCTAAACATACACGGTTTTGGATAAGCCTTCGTAATAGAAACCAGTCACATATACTCACGCGAGCTTTAACACTCGAGTCTCTGGAAGAATTGGATTTCGAAGATGTCCTCAGAGACTGCGGAATAGGCCATCCGCGTCTCATTGGAAAGAGCATGTTCTCAAAAATATTGGCCGCCCAATCCAGCATTACCCTTATCAACTCATTTGACCTGGAGAATCCGATAGCTGCCTCCTGCCATGTAATACCGTTCGGTGCGATTCTGCCGGATGAGCTCGTGATATCGAAAACTGAAGGAACATCCAGGACGCAGAATAAAGTAGACAGCTGGTTTACTCGAGTTCGAAGGAAGACAAGTCCGTGCCATAAATCATCCGCGATGCAGTTTGGGTTCCGACCTTGATTCAAGAGTGCTAAAACAAGGTCCTTACCGTCGTAATAGTGATTAGCGGCTTGAATCTTATAGCGATTTGCGTTTTCTCCCTGGTCTGGCAAATAGACACATATAAGTCTTAGTGCATCGAGCAAGGTGCGAAAGTCCATTATCCCGGAAATCTTCAATACTTTCAAAAGAGTGAAAAGCTTTTGAGCATAGAAAATGAAAGATAGCTAAGAAACATCTCGACTTTTGGGTGAGTTAGCGAAATTGACGCAAACAATATTTCACATGATTTCGACATGAACCGGACAGTCCACTATCTTTGTGCAGCAGGGAAGGAAATTCCCCTTACCCAGATTACACAAGACCCTCTAGGAAAACAATTTCAGTACCCGTTCGTACCTCCATGGTCATTGCATCACAATAACTTTCACTATATACTGAAAATAGATTGGCAACAAACTCTATTGCACCCAATCAAGCGGCCGAGTATTTTTGAGATAATCGTAATAGACAATTTCAATGCCAGTTATATAATGGTCTAATGTATAATGTTCCACTTAAATACACCTTAATACTATCGTAGCACGTCACACCATCACTAAAGTATACGCCATCTTTCCAGATACACCATAGACGACAATCTCACTTTCCTCGCGACAAATTTATCAACATCGAACGGGAATTAGAGAAGTGTAAGTTAATGAATGGGCAACGTCCTTATGTGGCTTAAATTCGCCCGCCCGCGCAGCCTCCTCCGATTGGTCCCGTACGCCTCACCTATCCGATTGTCCAACGGAAACGGTTCTATATATATATAGTTGGGCCCGCACACACCCTCCATGCTTTGTCGCCTCGAAAGAAGTCTTTTACTGTCATAGAGAGCTTAGAGTCTGTAGTGTCCTTCTGTCATTTTAATTCTGGATAATGTTAAATGTTTATTCGTTACTCCACCATGAAGGCAAATGCGGCCGTCGTATGCATTCGGTCGTTGTCTCTACTGCGACACTCGTGCAGTCATCCAACTACTTGGAGGAAGGGGAAGAAACAGATCGCTGGCCATGGTTTTGAGGTCTCATATAGTAATATAATTTCTGTGCTTTTCTCATCGTCTGGCCATCGGCTGAATGTGCCTTGCCCGTGGCCCCCTCGTAGGGTCTTTTGAATCGCGCGATAAACTCGTCGTGATTTCGAATAAAACTGCGGAGATCCTGTTGCATTCTAGGATTTGAGCGAGACTCACCAGCAGCCCACTGCATAATCTGAAGAAGCTCATCAACCGTTCGTCGTTCTCCTCCTTTCCCTCCGGATCCTCGCTTGGCAGGAGCTGGAGGGATTCCAACTCTCCTAGGTAGTTCGGATGACTGCACGACTGGCATGGAATCAATGCAGTTACTCGATCCTTCCGCCGAACTTCCGTTTCCGGTACCACCGACATCAAAGTCGTAGAATCGTATAAGTGGCAGTTTTTCTTGGTTTGTTTTCGACAAGCTCATGCAGTGACTATCTTCCTTTAAGTCTGCGGTCTCGAGAAAAAGAGTTCCTCCTCTGGTGCATACTTAGCTGCTGCTCGATCGGTAATGGCTATAAGTACGGCGGCGCCACGCCAAATGCCTGGTAGCAGAAATATCTTGTGGTCACTCTCCTTCCTTTATTTCTCTGAGCCTCGGATAGGGATTCCGCGAATCGTGCGAAAAATTCACTTCGGCAGATGTGATTGTTGATACGCTTAATATGATCGACTGCCCACTGCGTGTCCGCGAGATTTATGCTCTCAATCGCGTAGAGAAAGAGAGGACGTAAGTAAGCCGGGTGGAGATTGTCTGACTTGTAATGAGAACTTGATGACTTTGCACGATTGCAAGTTGAGGCATACGCATTCCAGTCGCCGTTCTCTACGATGTCGCGTATACGCCTCATTGCTTGCTTCGCTTCAGGCGACGCAAGTGGTGGGTCGCTGAGGGTTCGTCCGACTTCGACGATTTCTGCATAATATGCTGCGGTGGCTATCCCAACCAGAGTCACAAGAGGCTCCGCAACCGACGTAGAGAGCTGGATTCGAAGCTCGGACGCCTCAAACCGCATAGGACCTGGTCGAGCTTGCCATATCGACTCTAGCCTTGTCTTGAGACGCGACATAAGTTTAGCAACTTCCTCTTGATCTTCTCCAGTAGTTCGTGATCGATGATAGTGACTCAAGTTTGCGATTTGAGTCGAAATACATTGAAGTTCCAAGTAGAATGTGAATACCGGTGTACTAAGGATGTCGTACATTGATTCTGCAATGTGAATATCTTTATCCAGCATGGAAAGACTTGGAGGGTGGATTGAGTCGTTAGGCAGAAGACTGCTTACCCTGTCGGATAATATTCCCAGATGTCCGCCACGTCTCGTGGCCGCATGGATGATCCTAAGCCATGAAGAGATCCGCAAAGCGACTGCTGAGTAATGCCCATGGATCGCAGTCGCCTCCAGTCTTGCTACAAAAGCTCCATCGGTCTGGCTTAGAACAAAGCAGGTCTCACTCGGGACAATAAATTCAAACAAGGACAGTAAGAATGAGATGATAAGCACCGTGTCGATGTCTTGAGCCCAATTTTCCAGGCTACGCACGAAAATTGCTGTTGCTGTTTCGTATAACGACCCGGCATGGGACGTGGACAATCCTGTAACCTGGGCCTTATACAACTCTTGAACAGCTAGTATTGCTGCGAACGTAGCTCCATTATGAGCGCTAAGCTCCGTGCAGATTTTCTTGACCCTCCGCCAGTTGGCGTAATCAAAGGGCGAAATAAGGGGGAGGTTGACCTCTTCTATGAAGAAGGAGAATGAAGGACGGTCCTTAATCCCAACAGCGTCCAGATAGTCAATTGTTGTGCACAGCGATATATCTTGAGAAGTCACGAGAGACTGAGCAGAAGGCGAGCCGGATGCTTGTACTACGGCTGCATGGGCGGCCCCATCCTGCCTATGACCATGATGGGCGAGCAGCACCATTTCCGCACTTTCGCTTGAGGCAGGACTTTCGAGTGGGTGCAGAATAAGGTCATCCATGTTCGGACCTAGCGTGGTAGTAGTTGGCGAGGCGGATAGAGGAGGCGCAATGCCCAGACAATCCCGAAGCAGATCCTCTGCGTCCTGTGGTGCAGAAGTGTCCAGCTCAAATGTCGGTACCCCCTGAGACGACTGGGATATTGGGCACTCCCGAACGTCAACAATCTGCTCTGCATTAAGGTACCCATCTTTCTTCGGTTGGTAGACGCAGTTCCTTGTCGACCTTATGCAGTTCTTACACGAGGGTCGCTGCTCATCGCATTTAATCTTCCTTCTCCGACAAGTCAAGCATCTTGTTTTCAAACGTGAGTCAAAAGATCACACGCAAAGACGAGACTCTAGTTTGCATACCCTGTGCGAACACGACCTCGATACTTGACGGTTGGTGGTTGTCGAGCAACACCGCCGTGCCAATGAGACCCATCGGGTGAGCCCTCCATGGAATCAATCAGTGCCGTCGATATCGAAGGTCACGTTAGCCGATATGACGCCGCCATAATCTTTATGGACCCGCAGATTGATCATACCCAAATTCCATCATGAAATTGAATTTTCTGGAGGAGAATGCGGGCCTATTGTTTTCGGGGTTGGAAGAGGAGCGTGGTCGAATCGACTCTTGTGGTTGGCGAATTTGGAGGCGGAGTAATAAATTCCTCTTTGGGACTAATAGCATATGCGCGGTTGTAGCAAGCAGTAGAGGGGACATAAGAACCGCGCACCAGCTTGGTGTCGGAACGTCACGAAAGACCCTCTTTACCACGAAGAGAAAACATGTACGTTACGAAAACAGGTCGGATGGTAGGGGATGCATAGACGACAAAGTAAAAGTAGAATATGATGAGATGAAGTAGCTAGTCCCAAAGAAGAATAGCGGGTATGGTTCCAATGTCTCTCCTAAATTATCTCCATACTTACAAATATGGCAATCAATTGATTTTCGCAGCAATACATGCGCATTTAAAGTGTTTAATGTTTTCAGTCGAATACAATTCTTCAGTTGGCAATGAGCTGGTCTACGCGTCGGTGAGGCGTTCCGCTGCAACATCACCGCAGGCAGGAACCGAACACCTCTTTCAATATTTTGGAATTGTGATTCATTCTGTGCCACCGGAAGTGGCTCTAATTACCCGTGAAAGTAGCTTCTGAATAAGGATGATTTCCGAATTTCTGTCAAGTCGTACATCGGCACGTTCCAAGGCTTGTAATTCCAGATTTTTAGTTAATTAAGCAACCCACCTTCTGTTCCACCTTAAGCATCAAAAATGACGGACCCGTGAATGGAATAAACTGTCGGTTCAAGGTTTTATTGTGGTTAGACAGAACTGCCGATGGAAGGCGAACATGTTGTCGAACGTGCAAAATTCCGGCGCACCGAGCTCAAAAACCTTTGGAAGTTTTGCACACCACCCATCCAGAAATGTCGAAATCTTCTCGTGATCCTGCTCGTCGAGAAAGCGAAGCGTGTATGAGATACTTAGGTGGTGAGAGTAGGTCTCATGCCCTGGGTGGCGCGTCTGAAGACATCCGGAGAGGCGGTCACGTAGCTGGCGAAGCCTCGATTGCTCGCCCGCGTCTACGGGACGGACTTTCAAGGCGATTCCATCTTCGAGCGGCTCAAATCCCTTTACAGTCATCTTGAAGGGTGGCTCGCTACCCAGATCGAACTCTTGGAGCTTTCGTTGGAAAAGAGCACTGCAGTCGCTCAGTGGTGCGTCGATAGGCAGATCTGCTGGCCAGAAGCCAGGCTTTCTAATGTGGTCGGACACGCCTTCGAAGATAGTCATATGCCAGCTCGTGGGCGGAAGAAAAGCGTAGAGATGAGAAAATTCTTGCTTTTGGAGCTCATCGTACATTTCTAGTAACACACGATGCAATAAAGCATCCCTCTGGAGATGGCAGATGACTGTGTTCCCGGGGAACGGTAGGAGATTGCCGTCTGGGTCAAACTTTTGTCCAATCCAGCGTGGATACTTGCCATGTGGATATTCAGTTGTGGTGGGCATGCTACCACGGTCCAAATTCTCATAGCCCATATTGCTGAATAAAACTAGTTGAAGATATTTCTGGAGGGTGAGGAAGTAAAGTAGTGGGGAATCGAAGAGATCGTACAGTCATAATTCAGTAAATTCTTGGAGAGCTGCTCGGTACTAGACTTTATATGCAGGTCTTGGGGATCACCACTGCCAATCCAATACAAGGTATTTTCATCCATCAGTCCCGTCATGACTCTAGCAACGCATACCTATTACAATGCCCGACGAGATGACACTTTCCTTCGGGATGAGTCTCCGTAGCACTCTAGTGCTCGGGAGTGTTCGCTCGCGCATATTTTCGCGTGCATATCGTGATTAGCCCGGGCGTCCGCTTGAATGCTTGATAAACAAATAGTCTGGGACCCTAGTGTCTGAAAATGAGGGCATCTAGAGTAGAGCCTCAACATCCTTGTAGAAATATGCCGGGCGCGTGGGTTCAAGCAGCAGCTCTCCGAGCTTTCGGCAAGCGATAAGCTTTACATTGGCGCTAATCTGCTTCGGAGAGCCACTTTGGGGCAGATCTCGCTTCGAGATTAGGGCAAATTCGCTTCGAGATTAGGGCAAGTTCGCTTCGAGATAATCAGTCTGGAGGCGCCACTTCGGCTAATGCCAACACCTGTGGGGTGTGGGAGTCTAACTCACTTTCAAGACACGATCCTCATTGCATGGAATTCTTCAGCATGTTATCCATTCAAGAGTATATACTGCGATCTTCCCCCATCGTTGTTGCTCGTAGACGCTTCATCATTCTCGAGAATGACAGGTAACAGGCTCAGAAAAATTTTGACTACTGCCTCCACCAATTCTTACACGTTTTCTTTGCCAGACTCGCACACACTCTCAGCATCGTCACAAGTCAGCTCCGCCGCTAACAATATTCTTTAAAGTCAAAGATGGATCTCAAAGGAGCTTCGCGTCAAGACCTCCTAATCAAAGCCGAGGAGGCAACCAATCAGGAACATGAATTGACTTTGCTCCAAGCCATCAAGCTGTACCCAAAGGCTGTGGCGTGGAGTGTCATCATGTTTGCGGCTCTTGTTATGGATGGTTATGATACCAAGCTTATCGGTTCACTCTTTGCCCAGCCTGCCTTCCAGAAGGCGTACGGCTATCGACAACCGGGTGGCTCCTATCAGATTTCAGCACCTTGGCAGACTGGCCTGAACAACGGTTCAAACGTCGGCCAGCTCCTTGGTCTTGTCATTGGAGGCACTCTGAGCGAATGGCTGGGATTCCGAAAGACGATGATAATTGGACTGTTCGTAGCGCCTTGTCTAGTATTCGTACAATTTTTCGCCCCTAGCATTGGAGTCCTGCAAGCCGCCCAGGTTCTTCTCGGTAAGTCTTTTATGAACTCCCTCTTGGAGTCCGGTTCTGATCTTTTTTGCTGCAGGTCTTCCGTTGGGAATGTTTCAGACCGTAGTGACGGTCTATGCGCTCGAAGTCATGCCCGTGTGCCTGCGGTCGTACCTGACAAGTTATAACAATATGTGTTGGGTAAACAGTGACAAATCTTCCCTGATGGAGTGGATGACTAAAATCATAACTTAGGTCTTTGGCCAGTTCATCGCTTCAGGTGTACTTCGCGGCTTTCTCCATTTTGAGAACCCATGGGCTTATAGAGCGCCTTTCGCGATTCAGTAAGAAGTCCAGAGTCTGGTGGATATTGAATGGCAAGACTGAACATGACACAGGTGGTTCTGGCCTATTCCTTTGGTCATTGGTGTCTATTTTGCACCTGAATCTCCTTGGTGGCTCGTCCGTCAAAATCGTCTAGAGGATGCGAAGCACGCGCTTCGCCGGCTCACGTCTCCACGGAATGTGGACTTTGACATCAACAAGAGCATTGCATTGATGGTGTTGACAACAGAACATGAGAGTGAAATCAACTCAAGCACGCATTACTCTGCGTGCTTCAAGGGAACGGATCTACGCAGGACAATCATTGTGATTGGTTGTTACTGTATGCAGGTCTTGAGCGGGTCGACTTTACGTGCATACTCCACGTATTTTTTTGAACAAGCTGGTCTACCTACTGAACAGGCCTTCAACCTGTCGATAGTCACGTATGGGCTCAGCTTGGCTGGGGTGCTATTATCCGTAAGTCTCGAAATTGGAACCTCATCGAGAATTGTTGTATCTGATATGTTTCTTCGAGTGGCTCCTGATGCCTCACATTGGTAGACGCACGCTGTATCTTTGGGGTCTCTTGACCATTGCTGTGATGTTCTTCATTGTGGGTGGACTTGGTATTCCGCAAGCTGCCTCACCAAGGACAGCACTGGCATGGACCATAGGTGCCTTTCTGATTGTCTCCGCGTTTGTATCAAACGTCACAGTTGGGCCCGTCTCGTATTCATTGGTCGCAGAAATCCCGTCATCCCTCCTTCGAAGCAAGTCGGTTGTCATTGCGCGCTTTACGTATGCGTGTCTCAATATTATTGCGAATGTAATTACACCATATCAACTCAACCCCACTGCCTGGAATTGGGGTGCAAGAGCTGGTTTCTTTTGGGGCGGTGCTTGTACACTGGGCCTGCTCTTCACATACTTTTTCATTCCCGAGCCAAAAGATCGCACGACCGCCGAGCTGGATTTGCTGTTTGAGAAAAAAGTGTCGGCAAGGCGGTTTCCCAAGACTGAAGTCCACCTGTCCGAGGTCGAGCAGGAAAGCTCGCTAGGTGAGCGAGAACAAATTGGACTGAGTCAACTAACGTCCCCATCCTACCCTGAGGGAAGGTCGACTTGAGGATGCGAAAAGCGACCACAGCCATCAGTCTTGATTAATTTCACAATCTTTTGGATAACCCGAAGTCTCAGCTAAGCGGTGTCGAGGGCGGCTGGATGCAGCGGAAAGCCTTAGTTTCCAGGATTCTTGGTTGTAGTTATTTACTTTAATAGAGTTTGAAAACGTGATTGTAATAAGATTCGTATTCCTTCATAGAAGACGTGTCCAGTTATCCAAAAGCATCATTCAATTAGATTTTGTCGCCTCTTCCCGAATTGCACACCTACCCATGCCACGTCCTCCATTCCCGCCGACGAATGGAAGGAACTTGGCCGTGGTTGGGCTGTCTGCCGAACCTGGTCTTCAGGAGCTGAGGTCCACCCTGAGTTCCAAATGCCGCTCGATGGGCTCGAGGAGGGGGACCCGGATCAGCCAGCACTGAAGGCCAGGCGGTACAGGTTGCATCCCACGGGGGAGGAGCAACAGATTCTGGTGAGGTGGATTGGGGCGGCGCGTTGGACGTTCAACGAATGTCTTCGTGCGATAAAGGATGAGGGGGTCCCGAAATCGAAAAAGGCGTTGAGGGCTAGGGCGATTAACGACGACGCGATATAGTCGTTGCAAAAACCCTGGCTCAAGGACACACCGTACGATATTCGGGACGCCGCAATGGATGACCTCCTTAAGGCTTTTAAGGCGGGAGCAGCTAGGTACAAGAAGGATAAGAAGGTGTTTGAGATCCGGTACCGCTCTCGCCGAAACTGCTTTCAAGAGAGTATCGTCATCCACAGCAAGCACTGGAAGCACCGCCGTGGGAAGTACGCTTTTCTTCGGCGCCTGAACAGTGGCAAGAAAGGGGAAACCCTACCTGATGCGCTGCCACATGACAGCAGGCTGGTGAGGGAAAGGCTCACAGGCCACTTTTATTTGTGCGTGCCCGGGCCACTGGATGTGGTAGAGGGTCCTGCAGGTGTTGGTCGAGTCATGTCCCTGGATCCAGGTGTGCGGACGTTCATGACCGGGTACTCACCAGATGGTGAGGTCATTGAACTTGGCAAAGCGGACATTGGCCATGTCTACCGGTTGTGCCACTGGTTAGATGACCTGCAGAGCCGGTGGTCTGTGCAGGCGATCACGCACAAAAAGAGGTGGCGGATGAAGAAGGCAGCTGCGATAATCCGGCGACGGATCAGGAACTTGGTGGATGACCTGCATAAGCGGGCTGCCAAGTACTTGTGCAGCTCCTACAATCTGGTTCTTCTGCCAAAGTTCGAATCACAGCAGATGGTGCAAGCAGGGGGCGTCGCAGGATTCGATCCAAGACGGCGAGAGCCATGATGACTTGGTCCCACTACCGTTTCCAGCGACGCCTTCTTAACAAGGCGAGGGAGTACCCCTGGTGCCATGTTGTACTGGTCAGCGAGGCGCACACGAGTAAGACCTGCGGACAATGCGGGCGTCTGAACAATGTCGGTGGGAGCAAATTTTACAGATGCTCGCACTGCGGCTTTCAGTGTGACCGCGACATCAATGGGGCGAGGAACATCTTGCTGCGGTACTGCACCAAGATTGCACGAGGCGAGTCTGTGATGGACTAGGACCCTCTGCTTTAGCTAACACAGGCAAGCGCGCCAAAAGGCCTTTCGGGGGCCGTGATTTCAATAAGGTGCAAATTGAGTTTATATAGTTAGCGGTTTTAATATTCGTTTTTGGTGTTTGGTATTACATATGTCAAAATTTCGACGAGACAGTGGAAGACGCAGGGGAAGTTGATGTTACAACGCTGGCTGCGTCGCCGACATCGGTAGTCGAGAGTGTAGAGAATGATGTTGGCATCGAAGTATTTTGGAAACTAAAGGCAGACGATGCAGTAGGATTCACGGTTTACCAGGACATTGTTGCAAGGTTCTTCAATCTGTTACCCGGCGCGGCGACTCTAGAATAACTCCGACGCGCAGCATTGAACAGATAAAGAAGAAAGTGGATGTCTAATCAAGTCCACCACAATCTAAGGCCAGATCACCAGAATTCATAACTATAAATACAGTACGCCATTAAACGCCTCGCCAAAGCAAACCACTCTAAACCGGAAACCAGTCACGCATGCGCTCAGCCGTAGAAATAACCTAGCCTTCCTCAGGAATGTATCTTAGCCTAGATTCGAGCTCCATCTGGAACCTCTCTTTACCACACGGTTCAGCACGCATTGTTGCCATCATATCGGTCCCAGGAGGGAAATCTGTCTCAAAGACAGGCTCCCCTGCGCCTCGCATATTAGCAAGGATGCACTGACGAAAATGCCAACGCAATACGTCATCTGATACATGATCCGGATTATTCGGATCACGGCAGATGGAATCAAGAATTCGTCCGTCTATTCCCCATCGGTTAGGCATGAAGGTGATGACTTTGTAGTCGTCCTATGTCGTGTTAGCTTGGATGGGAATCCTTCCAGTTCGAAAACATACTTACATCCGGGTTGATGGAAAACAGATACTGGTCAAAGCGAGTATGCAAATTCTGCGACATGAGTAATACATTTTGGATGGAGTTTATTTTGGAACTTCCGGCGACGCTCTCCATATTCGTAATCCAGCGCCCATAGTTGTACTGGATCCGCAAGTTCTCGTACTCCAGTGGGAACACATGTGCCGCTTGAAATCCAGCCCAGACGTCCCACAGGGCCCCTTCATTGATCTCACCAGATACGACACATTTGCCGTCTCTCGCGCGCACCCCATCACGGAATGCATCTTCTCGACCCGAAACACTGTGACTGATCAATCGCGCAAACCACGCTTCATCACTCACTCGAATAATTCCTGGACAAATAAGCTACTGGACCACTGCTGCATTCCCAGACATAAAGACCACCTACCGCTGCTGTAGATATCATAATCCCCAGGCACAACTGGTTCACTGGATGGTCAATAGCCTTACCAGAGGATCTGTGCCTCACGATCCACTGATCTTCAACAACGAGAAGCACATTGCCGAGAATCCAGACCATAATTGCCTCGGTCAGAGAGCCCTTCTGGTAAAAGCCTCCCAATGTTGCTCCAGTAGAGGCATCATAAAAGTGGACGTTGCGCCACGGGACGCGGTTCATTGGCATAGTTACCGCCGGATCGACGACAACGATGCAATGGCACTATCGACAAAAGAACGTACGGAAGTAATCCGTCGCCTGCAGGTAGCCCAGATTCTGAAAGCTTAGGGTGTAATATTGTACGGGTGGAGCGACTAGCTTGACTGGAGGACGCTTTGCTAGTTTTTGGCCTCAAACTTCAAGAATAAATACCTGAACCCTTACCTTGTCCTGCTGCTCTATAATAGGGCTGGGGAACAAGTGCCCCACTGCAAAATGCCAGCTATTTTAATGCTGTGTATTGCAATGAGAGGGAGGGATATCTTACTTTAAATTAAAAAAAAATATAAATAAAGAACAACTACTGTACACGCGACTCATCCACAGGTTCGTCGCCGTCGTCAAGCTCCTCTTGCGTTGTGACTGCACATCAGCCGTCCACCCCGGAATATTTTGAACTTACGTACAAAATACCGAGTGGCGTCTTGGCCCCGGCTCATTCGTCACCGCCTCATGCACCGCCTCAGGGAGACGTGTGTGAGCGAAACCCTACCCACGTAACCATCACTGATCTCTCCAATCCCACATCCAAGATTCAAGATGTCATCCACGATGAAAGCAGTCGTCATCCACCTACTCGGCGGCGCCGATGTATTGAAGCTGGAGACGCGACCAGTACCAATGCCGCAAGCTGGGCAAGTCTTGATACGCATCAAAGCCTTTGGCTTAAATCGTTCGGAGCTTTTCACACGCCAGGGCCACTCCCCCGGTGTCTTATTTCCACGCGTTCTTGGCATCGAGGGAGTCGGACTTGTTGAGGCAGCACCTGGAGGAGAGTTCAAGGAAGGAGATGTCGTCGCCACGGCTATGGGCGGGATGGGGCGAGACTACGATGGCAGTTACGCGGAATATACATGCGTGCCAGCCGCTCAGGTGCAGGCAATACAGACGAGCCTTGGCTGGGAAATTTTAGGCGCTCTTCCTGAGATGCTTCAAACGGCACACGGCGCCTTGTTCCGTGCTCTCCACTTACAGAAAGGAGACCGTCTGCTCATCCGCGGTGGTACGACCTCTGTGGGTTTAGCTGCTGCGGCTCTCGCAAAGAATCATGGGGCATTTGTTGCATCAACGACTCGGCGTGAGAATCGGAAGGACTTCCTTCTCTCTAATGGTGCTCACGTTGTGTTCATTGACAACGGCCGCATCGCAGAAGATGTAAAGAAAGGACAGGTTTTTGATAAAGTCTTGGAGTTGGTTGGTACGAGCACTCTAGCGGACTCGTTGCAATGCGCGAGAGGCAATGGTATCGTGTGCATGGCAGGTATAGTCGGAAAACAGTGGACTGTTGCTAACTTTAGTCCAATGGAGGTGATTCCAACAGCTGTCTGTCTGACTACATATAGTGGTGGATCTGAAGATTTCATCGCTACACCCCTTCAATATTTAGCACAGAAAATTGCGTCAGGGAAGCTTCGTGTACCACTAGACAAGGTTTTCAAGCTTGACGATATTGTTGAAGCTCATAAGTATATGGAGGAGAATAAAGCTTGTGGGAAAATTGTCGTTTTAACGTGAGCAATAATCCGCCATCGCTTTATCTATTGAATTTCCGCGCTAGTATATGTTGGAGTTTGATCGTCCTCCGCATATTGTCAGAATTTACGTGGAATGTGAATGTCCGGTACTCGAGAGATGCCTCCAAATGACGCTCGGTGCGCGTGAAGGACGATGGTCGTTCTCTATTTATATGTAATCATAAAGTGCTCTTGCCGTGAACACAGGAATTAGAGTTGGTTAGGAGGCTGTCATTGCTCGTATAGTAGTTATAGGCTCTACATATCTACGAGTTACGATTAATACGATGAATACCCACCTCTGACCGGAATCAGGGTTCAAGGTTTTAGTCCCAAAAAGCAATTACGATTGATATATTAAAATCCCTTAGAATTCTCTTCCTCTGGTTACTTTTAGATCTGTTCTACAATGGCCTGGCTGACCGCATGTTCGACATCGCCGGTCCTTTGGCGCACTGCGTTCCCTTGACTCCCATCTTCCCCCCTTTCCTGCTGTCCCACCTGAACACCTTCTCTCTGGACATGTAGCTCTTGTCCTTCCTGGAGAGTAAGTCTTCCTCCTTCGCTAATTCGATTTTTTTTCGCCTTTCGGATTCGCCGCGCGAAGAGACTCTACTTCCGCCTTCAGTAATTCATTTTGATGCATTACTGCTTTTGCCCCCTTCGCAACCTGGTCGATAGCTGAGTAAATCGAGGTTGGCGAGCTGTCCTGATGATTAGCAAGTCGAGTTTTCACATATTCAGTCTGCCGATTTGCATCCACCGAGTTGTTCGGGGTTTTCGGTACCCAAGGCGCAGACCGGTCTGGAAGAACTGGAGGAGGTGTTGGCGTACGCGGCCTGACATCTAGATTCGATATCACACTCTCTGGATCCAGAGGGACAAGACCTGCACCCCGAAAACCTCCTCGAATGTTCTTTTCTGTCATCGAGGCCTGAAAAGGCGACATGGAACGCAGCAATAAAGTCCTCCTTGGTAATATGTGTGATCTGAGAGCGCATCACGCAATCGATTTGTTCCCCGTACGCCTTCTTCAGAGGACCAAAACAGCCCACGTCGATATATTGAAGGATATGCGACAAGTGAGGTGCAATGCAAAGGGTAATAATTTTATTCTCCCTGCAATAAAGCTCGAACTCTGTCTAGTGATGACTCTCATGACCATCGAGGACTAAGAGGCGATATACGCCTTTAGATCGCCCTTTCGTATGTCGGTCAACGTGCCGGATCCAATTTAAGCCTCGTTCATTTGTAGTCCAGCCGTTTGGACTTACAGCGATGAAGTCCTTCGGGATCTGGCTATCTTGGTACCAAGAAGAGAGGTTATATTTGCCCGCCACGATGATGTAGGGTGGGACTGCCCAGCCTTCCGCATTGACACCCTGAATGACAGTCACCCATTATTAGTTCAAGTATAAAGCGTTCTTAATTGTTACATTTATAGCCTTGGCAGTGAAGGAAAAGTCTCAGGTATTACGCTAATCTTAAAACCTTGCAGAAACTACTAAATCACCGTAGTCTCGCATATGTGCCGAGCATATCCCCTGTGGTCCCAAGCTGTGTCCCGCTTCTCCCTCTATCCTCGAATGGACGAGCAGCCCCTCCGCAATAATTGAAGGACGAGGTTCTCTGGCATCTGGCACCAGCCCTAAGCCTGCCACGACCGGCCGCGCGTAGCGCGTCAGACTTGCGCGAGGCCGCCGTCGACGGCGACTTCGCTGGCGGTCATGAAGCTGCTGTCCTGCGACGCGAGAAAGGCAGCCACCGCCCCAATTTCCGCCGGATCGGCCATGCGCTGGAGCGGATTGAGCGAAGCGAAGACCTTCATGCCCTCCTCGCCTACCGCTTCCTTCGCGAGTTCGGTCGCCGTCGGCCCGGGTGACAGCACGTTCACCCGGATGCCGGTGCCCTTCAGGTCCTCTGCCCAGGTCCGCGCGAGGTTGCGCACGGTCGCCTTGCTCGCGCTGTAAAGGCTAAATGCCGGGGCGCCCGTGGTGCCAGAGCTCGATCCGGTCAGGATGATCGAACCGCCCTGGCCCATCAGCGGCAGCGCCTTCTGGACAGTGAAGATCGAACCCTTCACATTGGTGTCGAGGATTTCGTCACAGTGCTCGACGGTGATCTCGCCGAGCGGAAGCAGGCTCCCTGTCCCGGCATTGGCGAAGACGATGTCGAGGGTTATCCGCGCTCGGCCTTCACCGTCGCGTAGAGTCGGTCGAGGTCGGCCAGATCGGACACCGAGCCCTTCACCGCCCGGGCATTGGGCCCGAGGTCGGCCAGAGCCGCGTCGAGCGCTTCCTGTCGGCGGCCGAAGATGAAGACGAAGGCGCCCTCCTCGATGAAGCGCTTTGCCGCTGCGCGGCCAATGCCGGTAGCGCCGCCGGTGATCACGGCGGTCTTTCCATTCAGTCTAGTCATGTTGTGCATCTTTTGTTGGAGTTGCACGCAAGCTAAGAAATGCTTACTTGAGGACAAGTATGCACTTCAAAACATTGCGAAGATCGATGACTTTAAGGTCTGTTGAGCGCTACAAGAAATGGTTGCGGACAAAATATCTTCCTCCGCCATGATAAATCAAGGCCGGCAATCGGCGATCGGCGACCTCCTGACCTCGCTGACATATGTGATCGGCCACTTTCCGGCGCAGCTCCGCGCTGGACGTTATGCTGAATAGATGCTATTATAAATCATCAAGTTATAAAAAGCCGGGGAACCATAATTGTTCTATCTACGAGGCCGCCGCTCCGCATTACTCGGTCATAGAAATGCCGTAGCTTGGTGACGAACCGCCGCATTGGTCCGAGTGGCCCTGTCACTTCACAATAACAAGCATTACTAAAGATTACAAAACACTGTGCGGCTTGCGTCTATATCACGGGCAGGATTGTCGCCGCCCCGAATCGTTTGACTAATGCGCATTAATATCACGTAATGCCGCATTTAGATACCTCTCTTAAGCTTAAGCATCCGTAATAAACATCTGTTTATCTATATATACCAGAGGATGGGCTTGGTACTTGCACCCGGATGCTCTAACCTCTCCCTACACTCAGAATCATGCCCGGTACATCCCCAGTCATCCTCATCCTCGGAGCAGGACCAAATATCGGTCAGGCAGTCGCTCGGACTTTTGCCTCGAGAGGCTACAAGGTTGCCCTCGCTGCGCGATCACTGGACGAGGCAGATAGCACCGACAATCAACTGAACATCACGAGTGACTTCGCCAACTCCGACGATGTTGTTAACGCATTTAAAAGGGTTAATGAAGTATTTGGTATCCCAAGTGTAGTCGTTTATAATGGTATGCCCTGGTACCTGAGGATGGCTTTGAATTCCTACTGAAAATTCGCAGTCAGCGCCTCGACGCTTACCCCACCTCAGGACCCGTTCGCCCTTCCATTGGCCGCTTTTAATCGAGATGTAACAATCAATGTCACTAGTGCTTTTGTCGCCGCGCAACAAGCTGCCTTCGGTTTTGCGCAGCTTCCTGCTTCTGCTTCAAGGACATTTATCTACACTGGAAATATCCTGAATGTTGCTATCCTCCCGTCATTTCTCGACCAAGGGGTCGGAAAGTCCGCCGGCGCACATATGATCTGGGCTGCTTCAGCTGCATATAAAGACCGTGGATTTAAGTAGGCTATTTATTTCCTACTTTAATTCGCTCGTGAAAAGACTAAACTATTGTAGGTTTTATTATGGCGACGAACGGAAGGCGGACGGGACGGCCATTTATAGGGTCGACGGAGAGGCGCATGCGAAACTTTTCTGGGAGCTCGCAGAGGCGAAGACGCAGGGCCCGTGGTTGCAGACATTCGTCAAGGGCGTGGGATATAAAGACTTCGGCCCATATCGACTGTAGTTTATATCACAGGTTCTGCAGGTCAACTTAGGCAGGCAAGGCGTCTAGGGCCAGATATTAGAACGAGACTAGCTAGTAGGAGAGTTGTTTCGCCATAAAACAAATGAGTCTTGCTTTATAAAGCTATTTATTCACTGGGATTAAAACTTTTAGACCTAGCTAACATGCGAGAGGCTGGGCTATCTTCGGACGTCCACGTCCTTCTGAGCTTGTAACCACCATACCGGTGGAGATAATGCACATCATGAAGCCCGTTTCGTCAAAGTTGTAAATATCGGACTCTTGAATGCCGTATTTCATGACCGTGTTCTTGACGAGCTCAAGCCAATCGCGAATTGGAGCAGGATCTTCGCAGAGTGCCCTCTGGTAATCGTATCTGCGAGAGAAACGCGTTTTAAGCTCTGGATGGCGCGTAATGAATTTCGAGACCCAGTTTCTGCCAACAGGAGTCGCGCCACGCGCGTCAAGTAAACTATTCGTCATATCTTCCACAGCAGAGATCCGGGGAGGAAACGATCGTGAATAAAGGTCAGGTCCAGGATGTACTGAACAATCGCTTTTTCTTCCAGATCTGTGCGTTTTCGCGAATTGGCCTCAGAATCGCGTCGCGACTTTTTCATCTTGTAGTCTACGAGCAAGGGTAGCATGACTAACGGAATATATCCAACCAACTTCGCGAATGCTCAGCTTTAGGATTTTGTTTCATAGCCCGAACGGCCAGATTTAATTTGTTTTCTTCGCTCTTAGAAGCCATGTTAGCTATAATCTCCTTGAGGTTAGGTTTGTGTATCACCCTGATGACGCAATTAACACTCTCTAAATAAATTCCTAACCTTGCTCCAATTATTTCCACAGCAAAACTGCAATTGTTGTATGTGGCTAGATAAATAAATCATTTCTCACTTCAACGTGTTTAATTTATTTTTGTTTAGTAAGAAAAACGACGAAAAACATTGCCGTCCATACGTTACTACTGGTTAACCCCGCCATTTCACATGCAGGTGCAAATAGAACTACCCCTGAAGTGGGTGAGGCGGGACAGCCTACTGCCTTTCCCACTCCCATTTCCAAGACCATCACGACACACAATTCCGTCGATACCTTCTTAAAAAATATATCAGTCGATAGATTTGCCTTTAAAAAAAGTATTGCTACTATCTCTTTTAAATGACAATGAAACCTGCTGAGAATTACTGGATTTTGTGAATACTACGAGCAAAATTTAACTTCTCGTTATTTAGGTGCAAAAACTGCTAAAGAACCCTAAAACCCCGCCATAATAGAGGTAAAGTTTGAACCTTTGGTAGCAGTCTCCACGCGTCAACCCTAAAACCCTAAAGCCTAAGCCATATTATGCTTGCTTTCTGACATTTATACGCTATAGTTATGCATTTATGCAATGGTTAGGGCTGACAGAAATTTGGCACTTTCTACCAAGACCATACGGCGCCTATTACATGGGCAGAGAGTTCTACAGCTCTACACAGCCATGTTTGGTAAGACATTGTCCCACGAAGGTTTGATGTTGGGGTCGAAAATGCCTGGTTGATAAGGCTGCTCCAGGCTTAGAAGACTTAGACGGTTTGGGTGGTGTCGATAGCAAACATCAATTGGCTGGACCTCCAAAGGATATATTTCATTCCATACTTTAGCAAAATGTGAAAACCACGCTCAGAGTTTAAACCGTCGTAGATTGCGCAGGCAACCCCTTCTCAATAGAGCCACTCTCAATGCTAAATTTCCCATGGTCATTGTCGTCCCTGTTGATGATGACATCCTCAGCGTCGACGAACAGACCGAACTCATTCAACACTTTTTTCTTCTTGGCCGCTTCCCGCCTTGACAAATATATAAACAACAATAGAGATAAATCTTGCAATACGTAGAATGCGACCGAGAATTTATAACCATATTTATAATGTGGTGCTTCTGGAGTTGGGAATAGCACAAGTGGCAACCAGGCAGAAAAGACGTAACATACTGTGTTTCCCAGCGCTATGGAGATTGATCGGGCTTCAGTGTCGTCCTGCATAGCCTCTTGACCGATTGCATTGAAGATATTTTGCGTCGAGTCGCCGAGGAATTGGATCAAGTTCGCAAACATTTTGACGTTGTTGGGCACATCCCAAATTGCAAGGATCAAATTTCCAAGAATGTACCAGAAATTAGAAACCAGGAACCATGGCCAACGCACTCCGGTGATATCCGCGAACGTCGGCCAAATATATCCACCTGCTACCGCGATCGCATAACCCTCAGTTGGAATAATGTTGCGTTGCTCGACAGAATACCCAGTGGCCGCAAGCCAGAGATTAAAGTATCCCGTACTGGAGCCGAAAGATCCAATGCAGTAGGGACCCAAAAATGCATAGGGACGCCACGTTTTGAATAGATTGACAAATCTTTGGACGGTAAGCTTTCGAGGAGGCTTCCGTCCTATTGCAGCCATGCGCTTTACGCCATACGCTCTTTGATCCGAGTTCAACCAACGAGCACGCGTGGTTGTCGGGAAATCTGGGATACAATAGTAGCCTAATGCTGCTATGGGGACAGAGATTATGCCGTCAATTATAAAAAGCCATTTCCAACCCGCAATACCATAGCGGCCATTCATCGAGCCATACACACCAGCTTGAATATAGCCAGAAAACATGGCAGCTAAAGACGAGGCAATGCCGAATAGACTTACTCGTTTGCCGAGTTCGTCAGGCGTGTACCACGACCCGATAACTGTCATCATACCAGGCCACAGAGGCTGGAATCGTCAGCATCCTCCAAACTATCAGAGTTGCATTTACTTACAGCTTCACAAAGACCGATAGCAAATCGTAAGCCATACATGGCATGCGATGTCTTGCAAGTAGGCAAAAGCATAACCAAAATTGACCATAGTATCTCAGCAGTCGGAAGAAGAATCGACGGCCGGACGCGATTCATGATGATTTGGCTTGGCACTGCACCAGTCAGGTACCCAATGTTGAAAAAGGTTGTGAGCAAGTTGCGTTCTTGGCCATACATGTGCATCTATACCTATCCAATTAATCACTGTGACTTGCAACATACAATGAACAGAAGACAATAAACAGAAGGACATACATCTTGCTGCATGCCGGATACGAAGGCATTGCTGATGTTGGTCTGATCTAGATATTTAATCCAGTCTGACAGCAATGAGTAGAGGAATATATATCTGTCAATCCTCTGGACATATATTCTTTCCTCGCGTTCCTTTCCAAACGTGTCCCAAACATACCGCAGTACTCTTTGTAATTTCGTAACATTCTGCTTTGACTGCGGTACTGCAATATTCGACCCCACGATGGCATCTTGCTTAGAACCTGAACTGTGAATTTGGACTTGGACTTGGTCCTGCTCTACCGATTTCTCGATGATGACTTCTTTCTTGTTGGCCATTTTGGCTACTGACATATGAATATGGATCTGTTAAGTCTTGGCGAATAAACTAGATCAATTTGCTGGCCTTATATATAGTGAACCATAATCGCGCGCGTTGCAGGAAAGATTTGAATGCCGGATAAACGAATAGTACGCCACGGCAGCCGCGGTATCCGTCACCTGCATAATGCCAAGCCAATAGCTGCTTCACTACATTTTGGCATAAGATTCGCAATGAAAGATGAATCATCAGAGGCGGGCGACGGCAAATAGTTGTAGAGCGATACTGCAAACTCTATGCGATGCATGCAATGCTTTAAGGTCCCTGAAGCACCCTGTCGATCTAAATCCTTTTTTCATTTTCGTATGAGCAGCCCATTGCATTGTTGACTATGTCTGGGATATTTTGTGAGATTATTAATTGATCTGCTCATATCAGACAGTATTTCAATTCCTAACCCTTTAGATTTCAGATTATTTCATTATAGACTACAGCATCATGACTTACAGTGGAGCACGAGAAACCTTGGTAGGAGTGGCTGCGAAGCAGGACGGTGCGTCATATCAACACATTTTAGGGCGGAGCACGCCAGCGGCGGAAGACGTGACTACAATACGCTGAAACTAGCTTAGAACGCTGTTCTCTCCGCGGCCACAAAAGCATATCTCCTACACTAGAAAGTAGAGGGATATACTTTCCATGCCTGTCTTTTGCTATATCCAGGTGGGTGATTCATATATATTTCCTCATCAGGCCATCCTTTAGAAAACCCGTTTGGACATCCATTTTTGACGTAGATGCCTTTTCCCGTTAGCAATTAAAGTTCGTATAAACGCAGCACGTGCAACTTGTGAACATTGACACCAAAGCAGAGAGAAACCCTTAGCCACGAGAGCGAGTTTTCAGTCCGCGTCCGACAAACAATCGCCACTTTTATCGGACGGTGAGTCGACTCTCCTTTCCATGTGCGAGCCGGCTTTGGTACTTGATCGCTATGCAAGCAATCACGGGCAGGATTGATGCCGGAAGCAAGCGCGGCATGTTATCCCGGCAGTCCAGCGACCACAAGCGTGTGATGGAGCCTTGTCAGTCTTTCGTCTTGCACGTCTTCCTTCGACAATTGACTCAGTGACATCAACCACAATTAACCTTGGTGCATATCTAGTTCTTGATATAGGAGTGCGAGGTGTGTGATCTGGTTCTTGAGTTGGATAAATAACCCGAGAGGCATCCAATGCTGGAGTTTTTTTTGACTACGATCGTGCAGATTGAAAGAAGAATCTCCTGAATAATGACAACCTCCGAGCTAGCGTCGACCGCATTTCAATTTATCGACACCAAAAGGAGCACACTAATGAAACTCACCTGATTGGTTTCAGCGACGCAGATTGGGCTGGGGACAACGGTACAAGGAAGTCGACTTCAGGATGTGTCTTTATGTTGAACGGAGGACCTGTTTCCTGGTCGTGGAAAAGGCAGAGAACAAAGGTTGGCATATTCATACAGAAAAGATTCCAATGCCATCAAATGAGGATTTATATTCTGTGCCACTTCTCTCTTCCAAAGCTATTGTGTCCATGGATGCCTCACACAGCGTGTGCACGAATGAGCATGGTCGCAAGATGTTCCTTGCGAATATATTAGGACGAGATTGCGTCACAGGCTCTGGGTTCCGCTTGCTTTCATGTGGTCCGATTCAGAAGCTCCCCCTAATTCGATTTCTTGAGTATATCAGTCACACATTGGAATACTCTCCAGAGATCGTGCTTATGGACTGTTCTGAAGTCGAGAGGGGCGCTATAGAGTACGTATGGCCCAACTCCAGGATTCTGTTTTGCGTCTGGCATTTATATCGTTTTCCTAGACAGCTTTGCCGAGCTTCTCTATCAAAGACTCTTGGATGCTTACACAACTTCAAAGGACGGTAATGCCATTTCACGCTGTCTATCCAGGTAAGGATGTGTGAGCAGTTGGAACTGGAATTTCCAGGCCTATCCTTAGCCAAGGACCAGTTGGCGTCTGTCGTGTTCTTCACTGGGTGTTTTACGTCGAAAGCATGATGGCATCCGTGAAGGGGAGAATGTTGGCGAGGATGAACTGGGACAAACAGATTGAGGATAAAGTGAAAGGTGACCCTCTCCTCAGGAAGCAGATTAAAAGTATCGACCACCTTTCGGTTGCCAAAAAATTTTTACCAACAATGCCACGATTAACCCCCCGACCATCCTTGATTGCGGACCCCAGACTGTACGAGCTGGACAACGAAGTGAGGGAGTTTATCGAAGAAGTGAACGAGGAGAACACACCAGATATTCCAGTCGAGAAACTTATGAGGTCCTCCGTGACCTGCTTGATGACGAGACCAATTTATTCCTCTTGATCGTAAGAGTCCCTGACAAACTATAGAGAATAATACGGGTTTACTTACCACGACTACAGAACTAGAAATGCAGCAGTGGCGAAAAAAGGGACCTCTAGGCAAGCTGCATAATATCGTAGTGTATATTCAGCGGAGCACACAATGATTAGCTAATTTTAGAGAGATCAGTGGGGGTCGGAGTCTTGTTCGAGATAATTCGACAAGATGGAACTCTTGGTACATGATGATTAGTGTCGCAACGAAGTTAAAGACAGCTATCACTCTTTTGTCATCAGTATCATGAGAACGATGATGACTTATTGTCGGAAATGGATTGGGAAGATTTATAAAAGATTCAGGACTTCCTTTTATTTTTCCACGACGCAACGCTAGTAACAGAGGGTAGCGCCTAGAGTGCTGCCAACAAAAGACTTCTTACTCGAACAGTTTGACAGCAAAGTCGACGTACCTTAATGATCCTTTCATGAGTCCTTCCTGTAACTCCGGTTGGGCTAAGTTAGTCTTGACAATTTCCATCCATTCGTCCCAGTCAGTAGGACCATTCAATATACAGTAGTTCTCTGCGTGGCCATATTGCGATGCACGGTTTCGTCTTCGTGGTCAGAATAGCCAGGACTCATAACTATCGGACGTGATACCGAGATCTCTTGTTCCAGATAGCCGAGGAACATGTTTTGCTGCTTTCATATGGGCTTCCGTGGGATTTGCCATGAACCTAGACAGTTTTCCCATGTATAATGCAAAAATGTCTTTCTTGTTAGCGACAGATGAAATACGTACATTCAATAGACGTATTCGTAAGGGAAGAAACGTACTAAATTTCCCGAATAGAATTTCTGTTACATTTCAGAGTCGTCCGTGAGTTGTACTCACAACCTTGCGTGTTTTATGGTCTTTTTCATTAGGTTCGTCGATTTTTGTCCTAATCTTGGTCTTGACTTTGTCGTCTCATATTCCATCGTCGTGATTGGACTCGGCTTTGCTATATTGTTATGGTTTGCGGCTCTGAAAGAGAGGGGAATTGGGAATGATAAGGGTGAATAAATTTTAAAAAAAAAATAACGAAAGTAACAGTTAGCCCCAAAAAATGCTCTGGAGCGGCGTGCCAGTCGTACCCAGCCCCTGATTCTGCTTGTGCCTTTGCATTCCAGCTGCCGAAATGTCGCGTAAAACGTTTCCTCATGCCGCTGCTGCGCTTAGGCTAAATTAAGGACGGTGACGACGAAGATATGTGAGCTGGCAGGCTGATAGTGGACGGCCGTACGCGAATAAGCAATACGCACTGCTTGCTGCCACTCTGGTTGTGATGGCTATATTGAATCTTAGTCAAATTTTGGCCCCAACTCGTGGTGGCCGTCGGACTGCGAATTACTTCGATTCTTTAGAACAAATGTCACGCGCTCCAAGCAGATCGAACAATTATTCAGCACCCAAACAGGAAAAAAATCCAGTCTGAGTAGCTCTTGGAATTGCTGCGAGTTTCGATCTATGAAAAGGTAATACTTGCTATCCTGCCCAAGGAAACTGTTCCGGAAAGATCTTGCTACCAAACTGATAAGAATGACTTCATTCAGCAGCGCCATTCTCTTGGTCGGACTTGTTGCGACTACAGTCGCCCGATCTATTTTCAAGACGACAACGATTCCTAGTACCCCAGGGAACGGGGCCGCCAATGTCCAGTTTACCAGTGCTCCGTTTTCCAATCTAGACGATGCCAAAATCAGTCATGTCAACAGCACCGTTTGGGAGTGGTGGTACTTTGATGTGGTGTCCGCTTCTACCAATGCCAGCATTACGATAATCTTTTATGCAGCCGGTTCCTCCGGGTTCCTACTTCCGAACGCTTCCTATACACCCGTTCAAATCGTGGGCTCTCTTCCCAACGGTACCGTATTCCAGTTGCCATTATTTTCGGGATCAGGAGCAACGATATCGGCTGAGCAAGGCAAACAGGGCGTTAGTGGAATATGGCATGAAACCGGCTTTGCATTTTATAATCGCGATGACTTTGGGTATACAATTGTTCTTGATTCTGAGGAGCTGGGTGTGAGAGGCGACCTGAACTTCAATGCCATTCCTCCTGCACACTATCCTTGTGCTCTGTTGTGCCCCCGCAGTTCCCAGAATATGGAGCTTCTACCTGGGATTGGGTGGGCAAATGCTGTTCCAGATGCGATAGTAACTGCCGACATCGCTTTCTTCGACCCTACTACGGATGAAACATTGCAAATCAAATTCGATGATGGAGTGGGATATCACGATCAAAATTGGGGCTCCGTGCCATTTGTAGAAACCGTTCAGTCTTGGTACTGGGGCCACGGGCGGATCGGGAGTTACAGCGTGGTCTGGTTCGATGCCATTAACTGGGATGGAAGTGAATATCAGAGCGGATATGTTATGAATGGGAATCACATTATATCTGTTGGTTGCAACCCTTCCTCTTCAAAAGTTCGACCTTTTGGAGATGGCACTGCAAGCACCTACCCTCCAACAGCCAATTCAGCCCTGCCAAGTGGCTATACATTGGAGTTTGAAATACCTGGAGAGTCTGACTCACTCATTGTGACTGTCCCCAACAGAATAAAGACGGTTGACTTTGGCTTTTACAACCGATGGATTGGACACAACCTATCTGGACATATTGGCGGACGAAGCATAGGTACTGGCGGCGTGGGGGTGTGGGAACAGTTCAATCTGAACTACCAGTAAGCGCAGCAGATTAATTGAATGACTTGTGTACAGGTCAGTGCAGGTCATATACACCCGTCTCAAATACGAGCCAATTTTACTTCACGTACTTTACTAAAGTATTATTTCTTCTATTGTGGGTTACCTATCTGAGATGTGTTTTTGTGTGAAAAATAAGCGCCTTTTTTTCTTCGTTAATTTACTACTGGAGACATCGTGTAAGAATATCTTAGTCCAGCTGGTCTTTGGGCCTTGAATATGTTTTACAATGCTTTTATTCAGGGAAACAGCGAGCGACGCCGCAAACAAGCACAAAATGAAGGCAAAGGCATGAAGCCTAAAAGCCAGAAGTTTCTTTCCGGCAGGCTGGATGCCACTCTTTAGGCTAATTGTTGTCAATATAATCCCATTTCCATTGGGGCGATAATACTAAGGCCGCAATACACTGGTGATCTCTCCGTCAAACTATATTTTTAAATATGTCCTAGTCTCGCATGCCAGAGGTCAACTGGTTCCACAACGGCAATAATAAGTTGCTTTTGCACTACCTTTGCATCTAGCGCATACAACCCTCGGTAGTCTTGAATGTTGCCGACTTTGCTCCCAGTAGGTTTGTGTATCAAATTCAGGCTCGCTAACTCTCCTTTGAGTTGCACTCTTAAACCTGCTGTACTCTGGTCGTACAGCTTAAGTAAACGAACCCATATTTCTCTCGGCGCGGGACTCCCGCGCCAGGGATCTGAGCATATTACCTAATCGTTGTGTGCTCCGCTGAACATACACCACGATATTATGTAGCTTGCCTAGAGGTCCCTTTATCTTGAAGCCACCAAGGCTTCGAAGCCGCTCAGATCATGGCAAACTGTTCCTCCAGAGCTCGCCAGACATCACGAGCTTTCGTGGCCGTCATATGAATCTTCTGGTATGCACTCTCCCTGTTGATGAGCAGGCAGGAGAGGGCATTATTGTTCTTCTTCAGTTTTTCTTCGTCGAGATTAGCTGCTAATTCGATATAGTCAAGAGCTTCGGCTAGTCGAAAAGCACGAAGGTGAAGAAGCATGCTTTGCTTCCAGGAGCGGTAATTGTCCTCTCCCTGCAGCTTAGGAATGTCGCCGTAATAGCCGGACTTAGCAGCATATAGTCTGGCTAGTGCTTGACATATCGCCAGGTCTCACAACCTTTGACGTCAAAGGGGCTTTAAGCCATAAAGAATGCAAACACCAGCCAAATTCTTCCTTCCCAAGGCTGGGTAGGTATCTCAATAATATATCAGATTGACATACAGTACTGAATGAAAAACTTCGTGTCGAACCTCTCATTGGCCAGAGGGAAAGGGTTCCGGGCAATATGAAACCGGTAAAGAGCAACGCCAAGAGAAACACGGAACATGCCAGGGCACCCAACCCTGGTCACCCAGCCCTGTCGACAAACACCGTTTCCCACTTCCTGGGTTATCACACCTACCACAACAATCGAAATCTACATTTATAGACCCTCAAACGAGTGATTCAGGATCCCGTTCTACAAGCTCTGACCCTCCCGAGCTGCCCCCGATCATTCAGGACGACCTTGACGCGTGGGAGACCTTCCGGCCATGGAGGCCAATGAAGTCGCTCTCCGCACCCAGGATAAATTGAAACAGGAAACTGAGGTAAAATATTTGCAATCCCGGATCCAGACTCTGGAAAAGGAGACCCGCTTCCTTCTACAGACCAGAGGACAATCCATGCTGTCGAATTCCAACGCCGAATCCAAGCTAAAACCAAACGAATTTAGGGGCACAAAGTTCGATGGAAAGCCTGAGCACCTCGAGGCCTTCGCGTCGGGTCCAGATAAAGCCGATACATTCCTTTCGCAGTTCCGCACCTATTTGGAGTTAACAGGAGTGCGCCAGGATGATCGAACGAAACTTTTTCTTTTTAAAACGTATTTATGCGGTGCAGCTCTATGATGGATCATGCCTTTGGTGGATGACCCAAAGAAAGGACAATTTGAAAATTTCGAGAAATTGATATTTGGCAATCCTGACGCGACTGGCACGTCTTTGAGAAAATGCATAAGCTGCATCAACTTACGTCAGTGTCAGCTTATATTGCGGATTTTTCTGTGAGAAATTGACGTGCATGGCAAAGGAGTACGGGAGGATATAGGTATGAATGGACGTGGAAAAGAGGAAGGGGGGCCGAGACTCTGGTCGACTAAACTATTGAACTGTTTGAAACCTCCAGTCAAATGGTACAAGTGTGGCAAAGAAGGTCATAAGAGATCTAATTGCCCGAATCGCCAGGAACAGGCGAACATGATTACTGAGGTTGTCGACCCAGTGTCCCCCTTCTCCAGTCATCTTGAATCTTTGAATGTGACGGAGGCAGGTACTGATATGTACAATGTTGATAGTCAAGAAAGTGACGTTGCATGGTATTTGGACTCTCGGGAGCTACATCTCACGATGACGCCAGCGACGGCTACCTAGGTTGCCAAATATCGCGGTCATCGACGAAGAATGGTACGGTCAATATGAAAAGTAATTGATTGTTATGAATAGTTAGTGCACAAAATATCTGCCAGAAGACCCGAAGGTGCAGGAGAAAGACCGCATAAGCCGAAACATGTCAGGACTACGGTAAGCCCTGGAGGATTTATGTTAACACAGACTTAAGCACAACTAGTATCGCTATTCAAAAGAAGGTAGAATCGAAAGGGAAAGAAGCAAGAGAACGCCCAGAAGAAGGCGCGGACTCACCATGCCGGGTATAGACGGCCATGGTTGAAGAAAAAGAACGGAAACCAAAGACATGACAAAAGAGGACCTTGCGGCCCGGGTAACCGAGCTATACTAGGTATATATCCTGACAAAACATCCACAAAACTTCACATCGGTAAAGAAACGCCTCCACCAATTGATGCTGTATTAGCACCTGTATCTTCGCTACAAAATCTATGTCGACCTGTCCAAAGCTTGGCCGTTGCGGGATCTTGCAAAGCGATCATAAGTGAAGAACACTATAATGAACGTTTCATTACATTGCACTTATAAGATTCATTCGATTCAGAGTGGTTAACAAACTTGGTGCATCCTGAGCGTACGTAGCCAGTTCCTTCGCACGTGAAGCAAAAAAATATAACGTACGCGAAACTTAAAAATGAATGGGGCTGACTCGTACGCCAGGGAAAAACAAACATAACGTACGCAAAACTTAAATATGGAGGTCGCAATTGGCGCTAGTCCCAAATATGAATGGCTCGCGTATGATCTCTGCACACCCAGATACGTGAATGACCAACCAGATAAGAAACAATATTACTAGCGCGAACAACTAAGAGGACACTATTCATTCAGGCAACAAATCAAGCACCATTTGATGGCGACTAGACGATTTTCAACATACGTAGATGAGCATTGAGTTTATAATGCCATGCTGGATTGTTTCAAGAACAGTCCTGAAAATTTCAGTCCCATATGCTATAATGCCAACCACAACTCATCGATTCATCTGGCTGACCTATAATTATGCAACATGTCGAATTATACTTCTTATCCCGAGGTCACTAAGACTGAGTTGAATTCATTGCCACCCGAAATTTACATTTCTACGAATGCTGACAAACCACCTGGGGCTACTGTAACGTCTGAACTACCAGCGGCTGAAAATAACGGAAAATCGAAGTTCAGCCGAACCATATGTGGACTAAAGATTTCGAAATTTATCCTTATTCTTTCAGGAACTGTTATCGCTCTCGCGATTAGTCTCGGGCTTGGTTTAGGTGTTGGGCTGAAACCAAAGGCGACAATAACTCACAGTACGTCAGCAATCCCACTTTCGGCACTGACAACGTCATATTCGTGGCCTACAACAATATTATACATCACAACGTCTGCTTCCATAGCATTTTCTACTTCCAGCCCGGCATTTATTTCTAGGTCCTTGCCTGCTGCTAGGCTATCTACATCTAGTTCATTGTCTACTTTGTCTGCATCTGTGTCGACTTCTACACAGTCTACACAGTCTATACAGCTGTCACATCCATCCACCTCATCTACGCAGTCTCCGACACCTCAGACGCATACTTTCATCTTATCTACAGAGAGTGCAAGTTCTCTGCCGACTACTTCCACCGCATCTACGCAGTCTACTCAGGCTACACAGTCTCCAACATCATCGGCCCCTCCTCTTCCTTGGATAGACGTATACTTGATTGTCCATTCCCCTAATGCCACTATTGATGGCATGTCGATCGCCTGGGCCGAGCCACCCAATTCCAATGAGGTGTTCCCTATCTTACTAGAGGAAAGTACTTATTCCCCCTGGACTTACTTTACCAACGACAACACCACCATTTGGACAGAAATTCAAACCACAAGTAATAATACATTATATTTTCAAGTCCAGCGCAGTTTGGTTGTGGCCGCTGCTGTCGGCGGCGATTTTTCCACGTCCAAGCTCGATATAAACGATTCTGGGCATGTTGCATTTAATGGTGACACGAACTTCTGTACCGCCTTCAACACTACTATTCAAGGTCTTCCGCAGGCGGACAATCAGTGGCACGCAAATGGATGGCAATTGTATTACTATTCGGTGTATGGTGTACCAGTAAACTGCGTCCCTCTCGTGATTAGTATCGCTTACCCGTAACAATCCTGAATACATTCATTTAGGCCGTTCGAATTAATAGGCGTGTTTATATTACATTTTTTTGGTAAAGCTATTGGAGCCTTATGGAACGTAGATGTCGCTGGCTATTACTCGTGTATGGTGGCTTAAGAGATTTATTAACGCGACAGGTACATAACTTGCCTACGCACTACCACGCCTATCTGGACGTATTCGAACGAAAAACGGCTGACACCATATCCCCGCTTAGAGATCCCGATGTTGTCCGCAGGATCGAGCTAATTGACCAAGACGAAAACGGTAAGAAGGTCGAACCCCTGGCTTCGTGAATATCAAAAGTTGCGGGGTACGACGAGGACGCCGCTATAAATCACTGAGTTGTATTGTAAACTCAAATCCCGACCACTCACGACTGCGATATCGCACATGACTGTCAATCTTGCCTACGAAACTGAATTAGTACTCGTAAGTAAATTACTATAGTACTACGCGCGCAATAAGAATGCGGTATTGATCTGTCCCGATCACCCGCCACGTGCTAACTACGAATCGAGTGCTGATCATATTTTGACAGTCGCATAGGGAAAAACCCTGCCAGCTTGGGTAAAGAGTAGTGCTAACATAGTGTTAGCATGGAGAGTATTAAATATACTTACCTCGCCAATTCCTGCTGCCTTGAACGCCTCCGTACTTTCTGTCTCTAAAATTCTTCCCAACTCAACATGAATGACCAAGGCTCAAATCAAACAGGACCGCCCGGCGGAGCTACTTGGAATGTAACGGAGGAACCTGTGCAGTGGCAGCCCGATGATAATGCCGCTGGTAGTGGGGCGTCAGGGGGAGCTGGTGAACAGGTACAGGATGATGCCCCTGGCAGTGGGGCGGGTGGAGCTGGTGGAGCTGGTAGAGCTGGTGGAGCTGGTGGAGCTGGTGGAGCTGGTGGCGACGCGCCATGGATGCAGGATAGTGGCATTGAGGCAGCCGAATATAAGCAAAGTGCGGAGTGGAAGCAGCAGGATACAGAGCACCTAGAAGCAACGAATCAGTTGGATGAGATGATGAGGCGGAGCGAAGAGATGAGTAAGGAACAGCCCCGCTTTCGCAAAGGAAAATGATGATTTTAATTATTTAATTTTTTTCCGCTCGGCGTTCGTTCCGAATTCGAATAGTACTCTCGTTCACTTTCGACGGTTTTAATTATTTAATTTGCACTCGATATTCGCTGCTAACGATTTCTATATTGTACTCGTCGTTCGCTCAGGAAGTTTTGTATTATTTAATTTTCCCTGAGACACTCAAGAATACTCTAGTTAATTTTTTTATTATTTTATGACTTTCATATAACAATTCGAGGACGTTAAACATTAAAACCTTGCTTAGGCGACATTGACAAGGTCTTTCGAAACGGCTGGGTTCGCCTGCATGCGCAACGTTATTTTAAAGAATCTATCTCTGTGGAACTCGACAGTTCACGAGCGAACTACATAAATCTCAGAGCTAGTCTTCACTTTGAGTTACAATCTAGATAGTGCTTGGAGTCACTGGCTTCCAGCAGGACACTCGAATGATGCCCATTCAGTACTAACACCAATCCCACGACTAAGGAACTCTGAAATCGAAAGTAGGGTTGTAATCAATCTAAGCGTCAGCAATCGAGATACAGTCATGAAGTTAGTCATATTCGTGAGTTCGTTCTATTGACCCAAAGAAATCGTCGTCGGAAAGAAGTTCTTTGTCTCTAACGTGCGAAGCCGGGATATTTGTCATTTGAATATCCTCGTAAGGACCTTCATGTTTCGGAAGCTTGCCAATCTCTGTCATGTACATCGGCATCACTTTATAGATAAAGCTATCGCACAATAACGCATAAGCTAACAAAAGAAGCGAATCACAAATACATCAGCTATCCCTTTGCGGCGGTGTCATTTTACGTCTCTATGATCTAACCTTATCGTCATAAGTGCCATGCGACGGTGTGACCAAATGGTCTATGCGCGCCGTACGCCAGCCGTACGTCGAACATTAGACGATAGCCACAAGCCCCTTATATCCTGACACATCTGTGGGTCTATTACATTCACTCACTCGGAACTTAGTTATCTAGTAATCGACTTTCATCTTTCATTACTCCGTACCGTAGGACAGCTGTGCACTAGGCAAGAGAAGCGGCTTAGTACAAACAGAAGGTTGGTGACAAGGCAAGACTGGATGGCAGATTCACAGAAAATGTCCTGTTTGTGACGAGGTCCTTATGCCCTAATGGAGAAATTGGTACACTTCCTTTCTTGAGTGAGAGTCTTTCAGGTTGGTACCCGGGATACACACAGCCACCAGATCGGGAATGTGTACATAGTACCGAAATTGCTGCCAAGACTCTCCCATATCCATTATTGTTCAGCGTATCTGTACCGTTGGTCACCGCGTATTTGCATGGAGTCGACGTACCCTCAATGATGCATGAATTATGACCTCACATAACCCTAATCCGATGCAAGTTCTAGCACTCACCCTAACCCGATTCGATAATGTAACCCCTGCCGACGCGGACCTATGTCCAAAGGTCGCATTATGCCGATCGATCGAACTTAAGCGATCGGGGTAGTGAGTCATCGACTGGTTAAGAGCCAGTTGATAGTATGTATATATGGAAATCATAATTCCTTTCGAACCTAAATACGTAAATCACCCAGTCTGCCTGTATCACTACGCCTGTCCTATTGAGAATAACGAAGCTCCTACGTAATACCTATTTTTTGATTCTATCTATACCTGCTGCAAGACAGCGTCGAAGTATCTATCCATCATGGATCTCAAAAGGGGTTTTCAAAGTGAAGGGATTCTCCACAACACTCCAGTCGCTTCTCCCCTCTACCGATGCATCACCTCAGACGACCGGAAAAAATATGTGATTGCGTATCGAGCTGTTACCATCTTCCCGTTTGAACACGACAACAACTTACCCGACAACAAAGTGCCCGACAAAAAAGTGCCCGACAAAAAAGTGCCCGACAAAAAAGTACCAATCCCAGCGACGAATTGCGCCGATAGCGTAGGTATCATGGTGGACGAAGAAAAGAATGCTCCACAGAATATTGAGATACATGCCGAAGACATCTATTTCTACGCCGGCTCTCACTTCCGCTTCCCAGGCAAGAATGTGACCATCGTGGCACATCGTATCTTTTTAGTTCCAAATCCGAAATCACCCAACAGTACCACGATTCAGATTGACTGCTCCGGCACTAATGCAATAGAACATGAGGATTCTTTCACAGTGGGAGCTGGAGCTTCCGGGTCACCAGGCTATGCAAATTACAATGAAAGTCATGGTTTCTGGACCAGTGGTGATTGGATGATATGGATTAATGACCGTCGAGGAACCTGGGATTGTAAACCTGCAACGAATGGAGCCGCCGGCGCCAACGGCGCTGATGGCGGTGCAGGCAGCCCTGCCGGCAATATCACCATTATTGGAGAACTGTCAGTCATTGGGAAGATAAATTGCACCCTTCACTTGAACGTCTGTGGTGGTAGAGGCGCTATAGGAAAACGAGGAGGAGACGGTGGCAACGGGGGCAATGTTACTGTGGGCGACTGGGATGGCTACTGTTCTGACCGCAGACAACATGAAGGAGATGTTGATGTAATGCCGGACGTAAGTAGCCTCATTGGCAACCCAGCGGCAGGCGGGAATGGAGGTAATTATGGGCCCGAAGGTCAAGGCGGCATTGCTTATACTTGCTTGACAAGACACTTTACGACCAGTGCTGAACTACAAGGTAGTATTCCGCGGTCCTCAGAACGGGCGGCTGCCGGTGCGGATGGTAAAAGCGGTGTCATCATCGGGCATGATCCGGTAGCCCCAAAACCAGTTCTGGGAAAAGGGGTTCCTGGAGGAGTCCAGAACGATGCCAACTGTGGAACTGCTAAACCGATGACCAGCACTGTCAGTATCCGTGATCCTGTACACCTCATGATGGTAATTCAGCGTCTGGCTTTTGAATATCACATGGGATACGGGGCACAACCACAAGCGGCAGTACAATTTAGCACTACTAAAAAAGCTGTAAATTTCAAGGAGTCTCTTCGGTGGCTCGACGGGGTTGTCAGCCCGTTCAATACATCTCAGGATGAACATGGCAAAGGTCCGGACTTATCTGGTGATCAGTCGACTCGTCGGCAGGCGTTCATAGCCTATACGCAGTTGTTGAACAAGATGCATGGGGTTTTAGACTATTACGGGAATCCACTTAACCTAATACCTCAGCCCAATATTGCGCTCGTCACTGTAGACGATGACATCAACGCACTCAAAGATGTCGAGCAGCGTCAGCATGACGTTAGCGATAAATTGTCCAGCATCCATGGGAAGGCTTCGGAAGTCCAAGACAAAGTCCAAAGTTTATTTCAACGCGGAGAGCTAGACGCGAAAGCTAAAGCGGATCTTGCAAAGAATTTAGAGGCACAATATACTAATATCCGGAACTTGCAGAATATTCTACAAGTCAAGCAGACGTCATTAGTAGAAGACCTCAAAAAGTTCGAGAGAAGCTTGTTGAATTACTTCCCCAAGTGTAGTTTGCAGGGTTCCGGTTTGCAAGGCGTGATAGGAGCCGTGGGATCAGTGGCTATGTTTGCGACACCGGAAATGGGCGCAGCCAATGCAGTGGGCGGAACCATGTCAGTTATAGGAGCAGGATTGAATCTCAACAATGTCGACCCCGATAACCCGACAGCGAATTATAATGTTATTGCGAGGCAAGTCTACAACATTAGTGAGGGGCTTTCCAGTGCAGATGTTCAGACTGCAGTTGAGAGCGCCAGTACCGACTCCTTGCAAATCAAAGAGAAAGACCCCAAGTGCTTGATTACAATAAACGCAGAAAGAACGAAGTTCATGGACTTGTGTGATCAATATCTTGATGACAGGAAGATCAAGGGCATTAGCGAAGTTAAATCTGCATTTGACGACTTTCTGAAAACGGCTCAAGAGCAAAATCTTGCCATAGGCACGTACAACCAAACGGCGGTTGCGTACAGCAAAACTGTGACAGATCAAGCCCTTGAGGAAGGGACCTTGGCAGCACTTGGTCAAAAGAATGAACAGCTTTCCACAGCAGCATTCGACATTTTATTTTCGTACTATACTCACGCTGCTACCAAACAAAAGGCCGAGACGTTACGCAATCTTTACAACTGTGTTCGAGCCTATAATTGCGCATCCTTGGAGTTAAGTCAAGCATTTGAAGTCATGACAGAGCTCGAATCTTTCGACAACGTTGACGGTGCAACTTTGAAAGCGGCATTCACCGATACGTTTGCGCCTGAAGTCGTAAACTACAATTTGACTTTACAAGATGTTACTCAGCATAAAGTCTGTGCATCCTTTACTCAAGAAAGCGATCCGCTCCTTTTTGATAGGTTCAAAACTAAACAATCGATGACATGGTATCCATTTCTAGCAGACCGTGATCGATATGGCATGCAAAAGGATTGGTACGATATTCGCATGGAGGACTTCCGAATCATACTGGTCGGTGCGAAAAACAAAGTGGCTGTTAACGATAGCCAAAAACAGATCAACGTGAACGTTAGATTTGGGTCTCTATTCACCGTCGAAGATCAGGTTGGAATGGAACATGATTTTATGATAGGGGAGCGAACTACAACTTATTCCTATTCGTATACTGATCCGAAGAGCGATAAATCAGAGGACTATACCTCTACATCTTCTAGTTCGCTTTATCAAATGAGCTTCAAGTTCACGACCATCAAGGGAGATTCCTCGAGTAACAACATAACTCCATTGTTCAGTCCGTTCACGCATTGGACGATTTATGTGGACGGAGACATTGTGGACCTGACGGAACTACAAGAAATCAGGATTTTAATGGATATTAAGGTTCGGACGAGGAAATCTGCAACTATCGACTCTGCCACGACGGATGATATTGTCCATGACGCCGTTTCGCCCTCCCGAAATTTTGTGAGAGGTCGTGGCCTATGGTACGCCTTCCGCCGAGCACTAAAGCGCTCTTGGTGGCCATTTCGTGATGTACGGTGAATCTCGTGTTTTGGCATTCAATGAATATGTACTTCGTTGGCATTACGTTGCGAAGGTCGAGGATAATTGTTTTTAGTAACCGAGGAGTCGGGGCGAGACCTGTAAATATTAGTTGAGGAAGCCCTTTGCACGTTGTCTGGCGAAGACACGCTCTTTAGGACCCCTGCTATGATATCAATCAAAAAATCTGTTCTTGCTCTTGTTGAAAATCTTGTTTTCACTAGTCGGAACTCATTTCCCGGTCCTTGCCAACCTCACAAATCTTTATATTTGTCTTGTATTTCAGTGTGGGCCAATACTTCCATTTTGGCAGAATATAAGGAGTGTGTGTTTTGTGGCTGGGGGTGTCAAGGGCTTACGCCCGATCGGGATGGCGACGTTTGTGATTAATCTATAGGGTCTTGCAGTCCTTGCTAAGGTGCATTAGCGCCTTAATTAACTTTGTACGATCATTATCGTATTTTTAAGGTGCTCCATCAAATGCACGATTAATCTCCAGTCTCCAGTTTGCCCACTGCTTCATCGTCGCCCCTAACCTTAGTTCCTTAAGGTTGGTATTCTTAAGATCATGGTCGGCGCGTCGCTTGTGGGCCTATCATCCTCACTATCCGAATCATCTCTGCCTCTGTGCAGAGTCCCGTCACGGGCCTTTATCAATTCTCGGATTCGGCTGGAGAGGACCTGGATTTGCTCCGAGGAGAGTGCCTCGTCTTCGATAAGTTGTTTCATTCTGTTCAGGCCCATCGGCACTGCTGTATCACCGCGACTGTTGTTCGACTCAGCAGTAAAACTTTCTTGACTCTCATTTGTTTCTTGAGCGACCACGACAGTGAAACACCTGCCAGCCGACCTGCTACTCCGTCCCGCCATAATGATCAGTCCTGTAGAAGAGAGAGGCTTCAGAAGATGTAACGTGCAAGTAGTAAATTATTCTTGTACTAATAATGTTCTCTGGCACTACGACTCCTATAAACTTCTAATGACCTTGACAACTTTCATGAACTTAAGTATGTTCTGCTTGATGTGCCATCGACAGAGCTGGTTCGCGGTAGTTGGAAATACGACTGACAAGGCGAACATCAGGGCCTGTCGGAATCGGTAATGAGCTTGGACTCAGTTGCAAGTTGCCCTTCGACAAACTGGCGTTCGTCGCACCATTCGTGAAGTTGTTGCTCCAGTCCAATTTTCATTAGCCGTTGAGATCATTCCGGGAGCAAGTCTTCGAGTACCTTTCGACTGGGTTCAGGAAATCCCCTTTGTTGCCTAGATAACCTCCCCATAATACTCCTCCAACTTCGCAACTCCTTCATCTACTTGCGACAGTTCCGCAGCCATGGAGTTGGCAACTTGCCGCATATATGAGTGTGGAAAGGGAAGCTGGTGATATGACCGTTGATGGACGAGAATGAGCGAATTCTAATGTCAGGGCTCGGGGCTGGCTTAGAAAATTGTTCACTGCCTAGGCCGCAAAGTAAGCATGGCCGGCAGCAAACTCCCGAGCCTGGCCGGCATTCAGACGCGTTATGTCCGCCAGTGATCGGAGAACCGGCAGGCCTTGACGCCGTGATCAGCCGAGCGCATTACCAAAAGCATAAGTTATAATTTACCTTTGACGACGTGCCGTCTAAAAACGGCACCTCAACGCCTGGTTTTGTCCGACCCGCATTCCCTTTGCTGACAAGACGGTCGTCAGGGCCCTGTCGGAATCGGTAATGAGCTTCGACTCAGTTGCAAATTGCCCAACGACAAACTGGCGTTCGTCGCACCATTCCTGAAGTCGTTGCTCCAGAGCATTTCTCATTAGCCGTTGAGATCATTCAGAGAGTATGCCTGGATTCAGGAACACCCCATTGGTTGTCATCGAGTCTAGACTGTCTCGCACACCATCCTATATTTCACACCGTTCGCAGTCTTGTTCTTGCGAACAGTGGGTGTAGGACGGTGCGTCCCATGGACCCTCGTGATAGCCTCTTTGATGGCGATGTCTTTCACTCCATTTATGGGGCGGGCGTGCCTGTTTATAAAATACACAGTCGGATTTCATAGTGTCGCGGAGGTCAAGGCATATATGTGACAGCATTGTCGCGTCATGTCTGAAACAGCTGAGAGCCACGCGCTCACTCGTTTAATTAAGTCGCGTCGGCTTTAGAGCTCGACTCCAGTACAAGGCCGTAGTCCGGTCTGCGGTTACGATATCGTGGAATATTTCAAGATCCGATACTCCAGAGATGCCATTGACTCAAAATGATGCAGCGGCTGGTGATAATCTTTCTCTCAATTAACAATTGTAACTCACCCGATTTAATGCGACCACTATACGATCGCTCGCAAAGTCGTTCACTGCCACAAATCGAATTCGTTACTAGTGTACTATTTGTAATCAGGGTTTCGGAGCCGGTGTTGAATTAAGCAAGCCGTGTTTACGTATGTTCCTGTGACGTCACCATGCACAGCAATAATTTGATTGTATTCTTCTGACTATTCCTCGCGAATGTCCCAGAAACACGAGTCAGCCGTTCTGCCTTGATCTTGTCACCCCGTCAGCAGTTGTTAGTAATGATATGATAATACATGCCTCCCCTACCTTGCGCTCGGTATTTAAGCCAATACCATGCTCCAACACAGAACCTCAATCTCTCGCTAGGAATTCTACATTTGTGTCTCCACTTAGACGCACTCTACACGCATCTCATTTATCACAATGGCCGCTAACAAGATCATCACCGTTTTTGGGGCTACGGGGGCCCAGGGTGGAGCTGTCGCACAGATCTTCCTCCAAGACCCCAAGCTACAGTCAGAATGGACTGTCCGAGCCGTCACTCGTGACACGACAAAGGAATCCGCAAAGAAGCTCGCGAGTCAAGGAGCAGAGGTAATTAGTGTAAGCGATCTCCTGCACAATGAATTCAACAACTAAATCGAGCGGATTCTTGTCTGACCGAATTCTATAGGCCAACTTAAACGATAAGTCGACCTTGGTCCAGAGGTCCAATCAACTACATCAACTACATATTTTATGTCTGTGTAGAGTAAGTGTATATTAATAAGCGAGACGTTAATGTAGTGTATCAACGGACGCCTCAAATGTAGATGGTGTAAGTGTAGTTGACCAGTGTATGAGGTGACCCACTATTAC